>NNCF01129098.1:5052-17679 GCA_002313205.1 Laupala kohalensis | reverse complement strand
AAAAATTTGTAGCTTTTCAATGCAATGTCTCAGTTCATATAGCTGCGACTTCTGAAAAGTGCAACCTCTGCGACTCCCAACCGCAGTTGTAATACTCGGATATCTGGATTCTATCTGGATGCTGTTTCCACTGTGGCAACAATGTGTGTCTAGTGAATAAACTCATACAGAAATGAGACTTACTGGCGCGCATTCTCGTGGTCCTTAGTTGGGCCCTCGTGGTCCTGGGCCGGAACGAAATACATACATATATATTGAGTGTCAATATTGTTCTTGAATGTAACAACTTAAACATCTCCAATGTCACTACTCGTCACTGCGGACTCGAAAACTACAGTATCATCGCTAATATCGCACATTTTCGACAGTGTTGACTTGTCTCGCTGTTTTCTACCCCATCTTTAATTTTAATAATATATCTCAGCAAACCTGTAAACTCGACACTTATATAGATCATTTTCAATAATTTTTACTTATTACACCAAACTCCATCCTCACCTTTCATTTTAACGATGCATCTCGGTACCCCGAAAACTATGAATTTGACTCTTTAAAAGGTGACTTTACATTAATTTTAAGTCTCGCCTCTCACAATTCAGTTCCAAAGGCTACCATAGTCCCATGTGACTTAAACTTGAACTTCGTCATTGACAGATCAATTATTAGACTCAGCTACCCTGAAAACTATTTAGTGGATGCAAATATCTCCCTATGAATTATTTTTAGTTTCATCTCGTTTCCACTCCCTGTAGGAGGAAAAGGGGCGAGTCACTTCACATTTAGATTAAATGTAGACTTAAACAATATCAGGGGTAACAACTTTCATCTCAGTGACGCAAAAAACTATGAATTTGTCATTTCCGCTAATTGTTGTGACATCTCCTTCCTCACGGTTGATAGGGCTCATGGACTTCAGCGAAACAAGGATGCGACAATTCATTTCAGTGACCCCGAAAATAATGTATTCAACTCCGATATAGGTCATTTCGATTTTTATGTTTCATTTTTTCCCACCCTATCCCTCTGGGGTTATATTACTAGCCACGGAAGCTGAGTTACACTATATCAGTTTACCACTATTTCTCTCAGAAATGCCAAAAATTGAGAATTGATTTTCGATATGTCATTTTCGATAACATTTTCGATAACTAGCATCCCCTTCCGCAGGGGTATATAAGATTGATTGCGGTCATAATCGTCATCGGAAGTGTTACTGCTATTTCCAGCGACCCCGAAAACACTAACGTTCGTTTTCGATTATTTTTATATTTTCTTCTTCTCATCCCCGACTCGAAGTGTGTATCTTCACTCATAGCGCGTGATCGTAGACTTAAGCGGCACGGGAAGTGTTAGTCTTCACTTCAGCATCCCCAAAAATGTATTCATCATCAATATTAGTCGTTTCTTATTTTTACATATCACCGGCTTCCTACCCTTCCCATGGGAAGCTAATTTCTTCCTCCCACAATGCTTGTTACCAGATAGCCTGTGATCGCAGTACCCAGTTTTGTTGAAATTGGTTTCGGTATTCAAAATTTATAGTGCGCCATACATAAATACAATATTATATATATAGACAGACAAAAAATGGTAGAATAAATTAATTTATAGACTTATATTATTGTGTTTTATTAATATTCCACCACAGTTAATAACAAGTTCAATATTAATATTATAAAATACATAGGAGAAATAAAAAAATTCCATCGTTCTGAGCATTAGAAATATTACAGAGAGGAAATCAATCACTTTTATGAATGTCCTGCGTGAAAATAATATTTAAGTAAATACTATAGAAATTATATTTGTTTAAACGAAACTTCATTTCAAAATGCTTAACACTGGTTCTGACAATACGTGAACGTCCAAAACAAGTAGTAAAGCAAGAAACGTACCGTTTACAATTCGAGAAAAAGTAGAAGAAGATAAAAATCACCTTATTAAACAAGATGATGATAATAACTTTTTTATTTATTTCGTGGTTACGCTCAAGGCATCAGGCCTGCTCTTCCGCCTTACCACCGTCTAAGAAATAATATATAAATAACAATACATACATTAATAAATTCATAAACATTAATTATACCGCGAAGAGTGAGAACTAAAAAATTACTCTACTTACGAGATCGAACTAGGGATCATCCCGTTATTAACCTTAAGCAATTGAGGAAAACTCAGCAAAAAAAACTTCAATTAGGATGACGGTTGAAGGCAGAACAAATATTAGATAGTATACTACAAACTGTGATACATAATAATTAAATAATATGCTTAATTCATCGTTTACAATATAATATTACAACTTATCGCAAAGAATGTTACATTACGTTTTAAATCGCAAAATAAAAACTTACAAAATTTATGTCTAATCTTCATAACACATTTATCATAAATAATCAAATGTTATTTTCATGAATTTTCATAACAACATTAAACATATCTAAATTTATTATTGTGCAGTAGTAATTGTAACATAACTTTTTTATATTGAATTGCAATTTTATTTTAACCAAATAAATTATATTGTTTAATACATATTTAATAGTTTTTAAATATTATTATGGTTAAATAATAAGATAAATTTATTATTAAGGGTACATTCATAATGATGTATATTACATAACAAAAAATCAATAATTTATATGATTAATAATAATAATAAATAAAAAATGACTACATTAGACCTATTTTATCACGAGAGTTTTATTGCATTTCTATTTTAATCTTTGCCTGGACAAGCCCGCTACTTTTTGAGAGATTCCGAGAGACATTTGGTAAGAAATGTTATTCATTTATTCGACATTTGTTGATAGACGAATAACGAGTTATGCTCTGAATGTGCGGCAACAAATAAAAGATAAGGACGTATGAAGTAACTTTCGGTCTGGGAAAAAGACGACGAGGCGTGACTCCTGCTTAGATAGCAAGAGTGTTAACCACATCACCCGTTCGCCTTGCACAACTGTACACCATTTTTACCATGACTTAAACCCCGGAAGACCTGAGAAACATCCCCCTTACAGGATATAGGTCTCGGTGGGAATAATGTACAATTGTGGAAGGCGAACGGGTGGTGTAATGGTTAACACCCCTGCGATCAAAGCAGAAAACCGGGTTCGATTTCCGGCTCGTCGCCATTTTCACCTGACCGAAAGTTATCAAAAGTTATCCTCTCCACGTGTAGGGTTCACGGAAGAAATATATGCATAACAACGTATACTTTTATTTCAGTATTTTGTTCTTAGTACAATGAAGAGCACAAAAAGCAATACTTCTTGTATTGGAATTTATAACTAGCTCGAATAAGAATTGTCTTGGTACTTACAAACAAGTATGCACCACGAGGACTGGGAAGAAAATTGGCGATATATCTTTAGAACAGGAAGGTATTACACTGAGAACGTTTGTCAATTTATGCATCGATATTAATTATTATAATACAATTAATCACTAGGAATGATCATATACACAAATCGATTGAGATATCAGTGTGCAGAACTGTTTCTACGATGAATCTGAAGGCGTGATGAGTACAAAACGCAAGGCTGTGTGCGCTGATCTATTTGAAATTTAATCTTATATAAGCTCCTTCGTGTAACTCACTCACTCATTCATTCACTCACTGATCTAGTTATCATAAGTATTGAGAACTTGTACTAGTCGTACAAGCACGAAACTTAGTTCATCTTGTAGCTGGCTAATGACAATGAATGTTAAAATTCCTTATTTTCGACAATATCAATTACAAAATAACATTTTTCGGTAATTTAATATTGCGTAAATCACACGTATACATTGGCTTGTGGATGAGCCATGCAAACTTGTAAAAGCCGCCTCGAATGTTTTGTTTACAAAAGGATTGTATGTCTAATGGCGCCGAACGGCAGAAGAATCGTATTGGGATGTTAATCAAAGGATAGAGTGCAAGGTATTTAAGGTTTTAATAGACGTGTTAAAAGTATTGTGTACTATATATGTGTGTAGCTGTCTTGTGTCTTTGCGCAAATAAAAAGTGACAAAAAACGTATCTTTAAAAACTAGTTTGAAACGGCATCAGTGACTAGGTCCAAAACGTAATCGTAGTCAAGTTTCATTCGTCGAAATAACAGTTATTCATTATTGTGTCGCATGCGTTTGCGTGAATTATTTGCTCAGGTACGTATATTCATTGATTTACAATATTTACAATGCCAAAGTGTGTATTTGAATTCGTGGGATACTTATAAGGAATATATCATTGACCTTCACAAGTTTAATACAACTCGCTTTGAATGTATATAGATTTGAATAACGTTGTAGTATTAATATTGAAATTCGTTTAACTATTTTGAAAAGTGCAAAAACTATGAACATGTTAAATTCTATCGAGTTTTTATTTTATCAATAAAACATGTAATCAACAAGCGTTGGTAATTTGTATAGATTCCCTGATTCATTTCTAAAAATTGTTTACATTCTTAAAGAATAAAGTACAAGCATGAAACTTGGTTTATCTTGTAGCTGGAGAATGACAATGAACGTTTAAATTTCTAAAATTTGACAATATTAATTTAAAAGTACATTTTAAAATGATTTAATATTACGTTATTCACACGAATTATAGCTTGTGGATGTGCCATGCAAACTTGTCAAAGCCGCCTTGAATCTTTGTTTACAAAAGTATTGTACGACTAATGGCGGCGAACTGCAGAAGAATCGAATTGGAATGTTAATCGAAGGATAGTGCAAGATATTTAAAGTTTAATAGACGTGTTAAAAGTATTAAGAACTATATACGTTTAATTGTTTTGAGTCTTTGTGCAAAAATTAAGTGGCAAAAATTGTATCTTTGAAAACTAATTTGAAAAGGCATCAATGACTAGTTCCCAAACTAAATCGTAATCAATTTCTATTCGTCGTTATAACAATTAATCATTAATGTGTCGTAAGCGTTTTTGTGAATGTTTGGCTAAGGTACGCATTTGTATTTTATTTGCTTAGCAATGCCTACATTATACGTCGTCCATGTGTGTTTTTAAATACGTGAGATTCTTAGAAATGTATCATTTTTCTAGATATGTATGATATAATTCGCTTTGAATTATTTAGCACAAGAGAATTAAGAAGAGGAATCGAAATAGTTCAATTTGAATTAATATCATTTTTTTCAGAAAGACAAAATCATCGATCCAACATTGGTGTTCACTAGTTTGTGTTGGAATAACTAGAAAATTGGTGTCAGGATGAAGTAGAGACTAAACTTAACTCCTGTGGAAATAATTTTCACAAAAACATATCTGAATGCAGTTATGCCCTCCCATGCATATTATCCCACTTCTTATAAACGTGAATATCTTCTTATAAAATACACTCCATAGTAAATTGAGCCAGAATGATTTAAGCAGTGATAACTGAATGAGATAAACTTTAGTATATAATTTTTAGCCATTTATAAAATTTTGGAGTAAAGTAAATTTACCATTAAAGAATTTTACAAGAGGAGTCGAATGAGATCAATTAGAATTGAAAACGTTTATTGGGAAACGTACAATCTATGATTTCCATCATAGGTGTTCACTATTTTATGTCGGAATAACTAGATAATTGGTGTCAGGCTAAAGTAATGTCTAAAATTAACCCCTGGGAAAGGAATTTTCTTAAAAACAAATATGAAAGAAGTTATGGCCTACGATGCACATTAACTCCATTTTCTATAAATATAAATATCTTCTGTTATTGCGGTGCAGTAAATTTTGCGGTGCAGTACATTTAGCAAAACAAAAATGAAACAAGAGGAAACGAGTGAGGGCAATTTGAATGGAAAACGAAAATTGGGAAGTACAGAATCTAGAATTTCCAAGGGTGTTCACAATTTTGTTACACAATAACTTGAAATTTGGTGTCAAGACTAAAATTGAGTTCTAAATTAACCTGTGTAAAAAGGAAATTTAGAGCAATTTAAAAAATTTAGGAATAAAGTAAATTTACCACTAAAGAATTAAGCAAGAGGAATCGAATGAGATCAGTTTGCAATGAAAACATTTATTGGAAATGATACAATCTAGGATTTCCAACAAAGGTGTTTACTATTTTGTGTCGGAATAACTAAAAAATTCGTGTCAGGTTAAAGTAGTCTCAAATTAATCCCTGTACAAAGAATTTTCTTAAAAACAAATATGAAAGAAGTTATGCCCTCCGATGCACATTAAATATCTTCGGGTTTTTTAGAAATTTTGCAGTGCAGAAAATATAGCAAAAAAGAATTAAGTAATGAAAACTGAATGAGATTAATTTGAATAGAATATCATAAATGGGAAGGACACAAACTAGGATTTTCAACATGGAAGAACAAATCTGAAAGAAGGTATGCCCCCATATGCATTTAAACATAACTTTTTATAAAGGTGAACATCCTCGTATTTATTAGGTATTTTGAATTGCAATAAAATTAGCAAAACACAATTAAGCAACAGGAATCGAGTAAGTCAATTTGATTTAAAAACATTAATTGGGAAAGATACAATCTAGGATTTCAAACATAGGAGTTATGTGTCGGAATAACTATATGATTGGTGTCAGGCTCCTGTAGAGTATCAAATTTTAACCCCATTTTCTATACATGTAAGTAAAGTATCTCCGGTTATTTTAGAAATTTGGCAGTACATAAAATTCAGAAAAAGGAATGAAACAAGACGAAATGGCTGAGAGCAATTAGAATGGAAAACGAAAATTGGGAAGGACAGAATCAAGGATTTCCAACAAAGGTGTTCACTATTTTGTAACACAAAAACTTGAAATTTTGTGTCAAGACTAAAATAAGGGTTCGAAATTTTTATTGCTATTATACGGTGTCGTCGAAACCTATTTCTTGCTTTTAGATAAAGTGTCACCGGACGCACTACGCGTTCGTTCAATGGACTTTGCGGTGAATCATTTTAATATAGCAAAAGGTTTTTTTTCCCTCTGGATATCCTAGCACGGGCGCAGCCCATTATTTGGTGGTCTGGGAGCAAGGCGAGTTGAAGATATATTCTCGTTGAAAGCTACACACTTCCTTCAAATGTTTTGAAACAAAATAATGCCAATACTATATGTAATAAATGAAGACCGTGCAACAGTGTAATGTATTACACACGTAACCGTGAAACATTAGGATTTTTGGGAAGCTGATTAAGACTTTTACCTTGTGTTTGGAATGATGTATTGCACGACTGGTGAAACATCGTCTGGTGTTAGTTGACCCGAAGACTTTTTCAATTGGAGAAACCTGTATTAACTTTTATAAGATCGTACAAGACGCATAGTCGGAAGCTCTTGAGACTTGTACAGATGTGTATGTATTTGCACAAACAAATAAATGTTAATGAATGATATAGTTCTATCAAACCGTACTGGTATCGTATTTACTCTCACAAAAAACAATTTTACCGTGAAACTAATTGGGTTAAATGTTATAGCAATAAATGTGCATGGGCAAGAAATATCCATTAATATGAAAGGTTTTCGCCTGCTGCTGAAAGTTTCAAACGTGACCCTAGGTAGCAAACTTTTCCAGAAATATAAGGAAATCTCTTTGTCATGCGAAATTGTTTGACGTTCCGACATCTTATTAGTAGCTCTTCGTATCTTAATCTCTGGTGGTTTTCCACCGGTTTATCTGTTTTCAACACCTTCTAGCAGGTACCCAAGTTTCAGATCTCAGGCACGTGGTTGGATGTGCTAAATCTATCTTGAATTCAAAGTACTATATTTCTAGCCAAACAAAATTATCTTTAAAGTGTATGTTTTCTTGAAATCAAGTTTACTTGAGCCCAAACTCAACTCGAACAGAATGATGTGACTGTATATTGACATTATTTGCTTAGATTCATATTTAGGTAATTTTTGTTTGAGAGCATATTTATACCTTCAACCAAAGTCTTAATATTTTGACTATCAATGTGTGGTATTCAATTTGAATATGAAAAATATGTTACATGTTTTATTACTCGTGACTAAAAGAACAGTGGCAATTCTGTTAATATTTTTTAGAACAATAAATATAAAACGATCTCACACTGATCTCCGAACGAACCAGGGGGTAAAAACTCCCATAAGACGCTTCTGTGACAAATTTACGCCACCTACTTCGCTCTCGCAGGCTGGGGAACTAATTCAATGACGTCACGTAAACGCATGGCGCTTCTTTCAAAACGGGGCATTCAACTCGAGATTTTAATTCATTAAATTTGCATTGAATGTACATTATTTGCTATCAACCAAGGAACTTACAAAAAAACTGCAATTAAAATTGAAAGAAACAAATCGCTAACAAATCCTCAACCAACTTATAATAATTACAATTAATGAGTAAATGGAATAAATGGTAATAAAATTACACAAACACATGATTTTTATTGAAAGCAAGTTTTTATCATAAAAATATTAATTACGCATACAGAGAGGATAAACACAATGGTTCCAGGATGGAGAACGGAAAATAAATTTAACTATTACAAAATTTCTTGTACAACAAAGGTTTTCCCATTGGTGAGATAAACAATTTTTCTCGTTCGAAAGGTAACCACATATTAGAACCAATGCCCGAGAGAGTTATAGAGCGTAAGCATGTGTCTAATGCTATCAACAAGACAGCAAGGGAAGAAATTGAGGACAGGCCATCGTTGTTGATCCGCGGGGAGCTAGATAACCAACCAAATGCTTTTAACACCATAACAACAAGGGATTTTAAATACAACAGAAGCAATATTATTCGTACTACATTTACATTCACAAAACTTCCAAAATTGGCCAATGATGTTCGAAATGCGCTGAATAACATGAACATTAAACCCTTGAAGAGCGAACGGTTTTTACTTAGAAATAAAGCTCAAACTGGGTTAGTCATGTTTTCCTGTGATATCAATCTCTCTTATTTCTGAGACAATACTTTGTGAAATTATGTATACTTTCTAAAATCATATTTATTAGACAAATACCGATAGCATATACACGTTTCATTAAATAACTTTATTATTATTATTATTATTATTGTTTTGGACATATTTCTCAGCATAGTTGGTAAGTATTTCGGAACGCGTTCAAAAACGTTTCACTTCCCTTAGATTGTGTCTCCTAGAAAATTTCTTAGGTGCACATTTTCCGGATAATCTGAACCGTCCCCAGAATGGCAATTTTTTGGACCTCAGATTGATAGGTCTTAACAAAAAAAATTTGAAAATTGTCTTTTATATATTTGTTCACTTTTCCCCTGGCCACGATAATAATAGGGAAGACTTTTGTCTTTCTTCCAAATACCTGGTTCTAAATTTCTGATCTCATCTCGATTTGAAACATTAATACTGTCTTTCTTAACAACTTTCCCTTACTAACATTATTATTATTATCCCTATTTCTCAAATATTCTTTTAAAAGTACGACATACTTCCCGGTTGCAACCCGCTTCATTCATCGTGGATACCTACACCTTGCGCACTTGGAAAATAATAAATTGGACATCTCAGCCTAAAGTTAGCCGTGACAGCTCACGCGTTGGCTGTCTAGCAGTCACAGAGCAACATTAGCTGACACAGCTTACGCTGTAGCAGCCCAAAAACGTTTTCGTCTGATCGAGACCAATTTTCTATCACTGCGGAAGCTGGCGCCTTTTTGTCTGGGAGGAAGAAATTTACATCACTATACTTTAGTTTAAGGCATGGGTCGGCAAACGTTTTTGGCAGCGGGTCAAAATCAACCAAAATATGAGTATTAAAGAGACGTTTGGGTCAGAAATATTTTCGACATGGATGTTATATACATAAACACTTATGTGTATAAGATCCATGGTAATCGAAACAAAATATTGTTCTTAGTATCTATTTTCAATTTTTTAAATTCGCAAAATGTTTGTTTCATGTATATGTTTTATAATTTATTTTTTGTATATTATACTTTATTTTCGGAACTAAAGTAAGTCACTTGAAATTATGAAATGGGTCACTCGGTGACCTTCGGGTCATAGGTTGTCGACCCCTGATTTAAGGGTTTTGCGCGCAGTAGCTTAGTCCCGCTCAAAAATTATACATAGCTAAAATAACTGTTGTTTGTTCCTCCCCACTGATCATGTTCGTAGATGTCGCTATATGACACTCAGCTACGCTCCTTTATGCATTTGGTTTGCTGATCCATGACTGAGAAGGCACAGCCTGCGCAGTTTTTTTAGAGTCAAATCGACCATGGTTTACACAACTATGAATAGTTGTTTCATTGAACCAAAAGATTAATTAGTACAACCAAACAACGACATCACCCGAAACGGGTTGTCGACGTCCTCTAGCGTAAGTTAGTACAACATGACCCCTTCTCTTCTGGTGGATTATCTACTGAAGCCGAGGCGACGAACGTTTACTATGTTGTCTCGATGTCGAGCAACTGTACGCTGATGATATTTTAAATTTTTGTAGGTTAATGTTTCCCAGTACCTAATTGTTATTTTACAGAATGTTATTTTCAACTGTAATAATCTGATAAGAATAAATTTCAAGTGTATTCAAAATTAAGAAAAGTTTAGATTCATAAAAATAATATTTTCTTGGACCACCCTCCTCCCCCTTCCCTCACCTGCCACAACATCCTCGGAAGAGTTGCGCTCCGCCGGCCTTAGACCGCGTCTAGACAATACAAACGGTGAGCACAAACTGCTACCTGCACATTTCAAAAATCGCGCCCAAACTGCTCAAACTTTAATGCAAACACAGGTTATTGGACCCTAGTAACAGGGAGCGGTTTGGGGGAATCTTCCACGTGCTAAAGATTCGTACAAACTAAAGCTCTATTTCCTCATAAAGCAATCAGTTTTAAGCTGTTACCACTCAAGAAATCCATGCTACCTGCGTTAATTATTCATATACTGAGTTGTTTACGATTTTATACCAACTTTCATATTTTTTTGTTTCATTAACATAACATGATCATATTTGAAATCTATGAACCAATTCCAATGAAACGAGTCCAAATGCGACCCACGTGCGACAGTTCTACGGCGACAGTCAAATAAAATAAGTAATCTTAACGAAATGTAGTTTCAATTTTTACTAGATATCATTTGAAATAAAACGGAGTGCTTCGTACAACATACTATCGAAATGTTTTTAGAAACAAGGAAAACAAACCTAGTATGATATCTTTACATTCGCAATTGTTTTTTGAAATACATGTAAACAATTTATATTAGATATTTGATAAGTTGATAGACTAGTTTAATACAATACAGAATGCGCGAACGCGATGCTTCGTCTCTAGATTAAATGAATATTCAAAATACATCTATATTGAAAAATACTTATCTGCCAATTTGAAAAGGAATTTCAGTGATTCCTGTAAAACGACAACTTATCTGACTGAATAATTTGTACTTTATTTTAAAATCCAATCAATACGTGATTAAAATTCATTTATGTGTGTGGGACCAAGTCTGTAAAGAAATTATTGAAAATAAAACTTAAATATGTTAATTTTTCAGTATTTGCACATTAGTCGTGTTTGGACTCATTTTCCTTGTTACTATTAGTAGAATTCAAATATTACTGAAAAAGTTCGATAAAGTAATTAATTTAATATTTGGATTTTTTGTGCACTGTTACTCAATAATGACGCAATAAGAACGTATTCTTGAATATAGGCAATATTGTCACAAAGCGACATGATGCCTCCCTCAGAGGGCCTCTCGCCACGTGTGGGAGTCTCCCGAATTTTATCATTTATTTAATATCTCGCCAATTATGAGGACTGATAGTGGCATTCGGGTTACTTGCTCCCAACAGAGCCCCTCTTTCAGCCGCGGTGCCCAGTCGCGAGAGATAGGGACCACTTCCTGTTTTTGTATGCGGAATAGATGCGTAATTCCCCGGAAAGTGACACAGGGCCGCGTGACGGCACGTGGCCGTCATCCCATGCCATCCCCCACTATATGCTGATCCCTCCTACTTTCTTAATAAACACATATTAACTTATGGACAACGCCCTTCCCCCTCTGGAGTTACTTGATGGACCGTGTGAAAATTTTCCATCTCTCCAGAAACCACCCCCCCATCTCAACACGACGCTGGACCCTTACGGACACGCGCCGTCCCCACCTTAACAGGACGTTGGCTCAAGGATTCTTTACCCCCTTAACATCCCGCGATCTTACTTAAGCCGTGGACAAAGCCACACCCGCTCTCATTGCTCATTGCTCAATTGCTCATTGCACAATTGCTCGTTGCTCAACTACGACGGCCGCAACTACCCTGTGGACCGCCACTACCTGAGTCATCTCTACGCAGAAAACCCGTCACCGTGGCCACTGCTGCGGACCGCACCGAGGCGAATGAACTCTCCGATGGTATGAATTGGAACACTGTCGGATCCCGACACTAAGCAGCCCTTACGGCAAGCTATGTTAGAACGCCGTACTCAAGTACAGCGATGTAATCAATTGTTTCTACGCCCACTTAGGGCCGTAATAAGTCATTAAATTCATTTAACCTTTGTGCATGTGTTATGATTTCAACCTCCTACTAAGACCATATGACAGGGCAAATGCCAAGCGAGTAAAGAGTCTTTCTAGCTCTAATCCTGACTATACCGTACCCACCAATGGGAATAAACACCGCCTCAATATTCAACCGA
>NNCF01129097.1:8188-22670 GCA_002313205.1 Laupala kohalensis | reverse complement strand
GTGAAACATGTAATAAGTTCATGTGCACAAACCGCTTAGCTAGGGTTAATATTGTGTTCACAGGCCAATAATGCCGTCACCAGGTCAACCAGTGCAGGGAAAACTGATGTTGCGGAATTGAAGTAAGTATTGCATTTAGTACTGCACTATACGAAATTGCTTCGGGAGTTAATAATCAACGTCTAAATATAATAAGATACAGGTTCCTTTTCGTTTAGTCAAAGAGGAAAGCACAAGTTTGTGTGTGGTTTACTACCAATATCGATTACAATTCAATTCACTCGAAAACTAAAATGAATATTCTGAGGCAAACGACACAACAACATTATGACNCCCTTTCACTTTTCATATTTTCTTTTTCTTCCTAAATATTTAATCTACGAAAAATAATCCTTCTGTTCGCGGTCCCTCTATCGCGCAATGCACTTCTGCCGTTCGTTTCCTATTACACAGGATCTTTGTTTTCAAATAAACTTCTTGAAACTGTAATTTCAGACGTTTCTCTACATAAATAAAGCGTTAACTTAAATTGCCGTTTTCATAAAGAACACTAATAAATTACTTTTCGAAATAATTTGTTTGAGCCAAATTTTTACTTTGGGCTATTGTAAGTTGTATGAAGGTAATTTTCTATTAAGTGCGGACGTGGTGCACAGTCTCTCTGGAGTGCGAGTCTGCTAGAAACCGTGAAATATCGCAACTGACCATTTAAAGACTATATTCTTTCGTCTCGCTGCTTTCAATTAACAAACTGAATTTTTATTGAAGTAAAAAAATCCTCATATTATTACTATTTCTAACTCTGACATCTGCCCCTTGCTCCCCCCACTCCTTGTATCCGCCACAGTCAATACATTCTCCATTTAGAATCCATCAGATTTAAAGGGTTTATGTAAAGGGGAATCATGTAACAAAGGAGTTCCTGAGTTAATTTTTAATTCATGTATTCTGCTACAAAATTTCTTTCTGAATAGAAAAATGAGAGAAAAAAATTCATTATAAGTGGCTTAGTTTATGATAGAATTTTTAAGTAAATGTATGTTATCATTGAAGTATGTGAAAGGGGACGCCTTGTCGATTTTTTTCATCACGTGCACATATTATTTGATGAACACAGTTTGTTCAAAATATGAACCAATTAAAGATTTCATTACAAGTTGCATTTGGGGGTTTTATGGTAATTTTCGAATATAACGAGGAACCACGTGGATGATCGACCTCTTTGACTGAGTCTTCGTCTCTTGGTGCCGATTTCACTATAAGGCGTATTGGATATTCAGGCGAATCAAAAATCAATGGTTTATTGTTGTGAAGCAATACAATCAGACGAACAAAGAAATAACAAACAGACAGATTTGTTGCGTCACTCATTATTATACTTCAGGTGCTCTCGATGGAGTGTTCAGGTCATTCCATCACGCGCCAAAAACACGACTGTCCCCAGATGTGTGACGTAAGGCGTTGTCATTCCTTTGCAATTAAAAAGTAGTATGAAATTAATTCAATTAGTTTTAATTAAACCACTGTCGTTTGCTACAACAAATACTATATTGCTTTAACGCTGATTTTATACAACCCGGAATCAGAATGAATGGGAACATCGGTATAAATAACACTCTGCGTCCTTTTCTAGTGCCTCATTGGATCATGATTGGATTTTTCAAGAAATAAACTGAACNTGAACCCTGCCTTGTAATTATAATGGCAAAAAATTGTTTTGCAAAAACTTTTTTATTATTACATCCTAGCAAAAAATTCATAAGTATTGCCTAAGTAAGATCATATTTATGGTTGTTACAATCCCTGTTTAATGTTGATTTAATGAAATGGGCAAAAATTGTACATCAGTTTATTACAGTGTGTTACTTAGTTCATAAAACCAATTATTACTTCAATATATGTGACGAAACACTTTAACTTGTAGGACACAGCAGAACAGACAGAACATGAGGTAAATAGCCATTACACTCGTCCGGGTCATAAGGAAACAGAAACATCCTTGAAAATTCATTTGATTGTTTAAGAAAATTCCAGGACTCCTATTAATCAGAAACTTCCTAATAAAAACACACGGATTCCACTGGTGTAGAAATGGTCTAAAGAAACAAAAATTTATATCACCAATAACTTTTACGTAAATATTTTTGTTGCTTTCATATACCGTGAAAATGTAAGTAATTAGAACAATTCCACTAATTTGTCCTTATTGGGCCTTTTGCACCTCGTTTTAAAATCGAAGTCAGCTGACTCCGCAGACGAGAAACTCAACATTCGGAAAACGAACATAAAGAGAAAAGAGCGGAGGTTATTAGTTTGTGGTGAAGAAGCAGCAGGGAATACGTTAGTTCTCCAAGTTAATACACTTAGTTCGTAAATCCTTACTTGACAGTAAATTATTTATTTATATATTTATCTACTTCCATTTCACAGGTTGGGAGTTGGTAAATGCCATAGTCAATGTTATCGCCCTCCAACTCTCCATGTGGATAATGCGATAATGTTCATCGTGTTTAGGTTGGCACTACTTTCGGATGTTTTCAGCATAAATCATTGGCCAACATTTATTCCCTTCCCCGAGGTCCCAGTTACATTCATCTTATATTTTGCTTGTGGGACGAATGCTTATCGAGTCTTTGTGAATTGTGTTGTGATGAACTTGTTAATTTTTGTACGAATAATCAATGTTCTGAAAGTTTTGAATATTTATTATGTATTTTATAATATACAAGCAGCAGTAATACATACAGAAATCACCCGAATTTTAAATTAACAATAGAGATATTGCTATATCTACAAAGTATCCAAAGGGCTCTAATGACCTCGATGTCGGCGAGCCGTAAATCCCCAATTTAAAAAAAATTGGCTGTATCCAACAGTTTGGCAAAGTATAAAATTATGATATATTGTTGACAATGTGTAGTTAGGGCGCTACAGTGAGTAATATACAGTTTATTTAGATTTGACATCAATTATGAGTGATTTTTCCTATTAGGGAAAATTTCGTATAAAATAATTAAGAAATGGACATAAATAATACAATTTCATTCTTATGTTAAATGATTTTTCGTTGTAACATTTGTATACTTACATACAATGTCGATTGTATTAAATACATTCTTTCCTGAATGAATAGCACTTAGTTTCATACATAGCGTATCAGGATATAGGACTCTAACCTCGCATACCATCCATTGATTCGGGTAACATGACAGACCTTTGTATGAACACAAGTGTGTTTGGAGAGTTTGTTTAGTTGAAGTTGGCACTATTCATTTTGGAGTCATATTGATTTATATCTGCGAATTCTGAAGTATTCATTTGTGCTCCAAGTTTGTTTATGAATGTCTGTTTCATTTTTTGTTTTTACAGGAGTGTGGAGGGAGGGAACAGTCTTCCTACAGTCGACGCAGAAGAAATCTCTGCTCTTCATTTGTCTGCGAGGGAAGGACACTGCGATGAGCTTCGATCGTTTCTCATCAGAGGCGCTCGCGTCGATGCAGTGAACGGCCGCAGAGAAACTCCATTGCATCTTGCATCTAGAGGAGGGCATCTGCCAGCACTGGAGTTGCTTCTGCAACATGGAGCTCGTGTGGACTCCACAAACAAGGATGGAGATACTCCATTGCATCTTGCATCTAGAGTAGGGCACAAGGGAGTGGTTGAATTGCTTCTACGTAAAGGTGCTGACAAAGATTTGAGGAATAAGGAAAGCATGAGACCTTCAGACCTTGCCTTGCAATATGGACATGATCATTGCGTTGAAACACTTAGAGCAAACATTTTACAAACCAGAACCACACAGAGAAATAAGTTTCAGTATGCACTTTCATTTTGGAAAGAAAAAGAGAATAAGAAGCACTAATTGTGCCATATTTTTCTTTTTCTGGAATCAGAAACCTCAGTGTGTCAGGGTATTAAAAAAACTAATACAATTTTACCGTTAATTGACAGAAATTTGTTCCTTTCATTATACACTTAATTTTGTGGTTAACGTGATGAAGATTTTGGGTTTGAAGAAATCAGTGTAGGATGTTCTTGCTTCACGCAATTTTTCTCCTCACTTTTTATCATGCGAGAAACTGAAAAAATACTTCTGGATACAATTAGAGTGAAGTAAATGGAACGAATCTATTAAGGAGATTTTGTTTTAAAATAATGGCGATGTGTAGGATATCCTAAGAACACGTTATCATAGTAATTTCTTTCCTTTGATAGCTATCGCGAGACATAGCTTATTTCGCACCAATTGTAAAATCCCAAATAGAAGATGCATCATTTCCATAGAAATATTCTGTCTACTGGAACGCTGACTCTGTGTTGGGTTTGCGAGCGCGGCCGGTTGGATCTCCATATAACCTAAAGCAGGCGGCACCATTTTCATCGAAGTTTTTTTTCTTTTTCATACTAGTTTTATGTTTTACTATAGTGGAGTTAGTTTAGTGGGACAAGCGACTGTTAAAGTTTCAACCATTTATCAACATCCATTTATTTTAATGCAAAAACCATATGCATAATATTATAAAAATGTTCATCTTCGATGAGTCCATGGTTTCATTTAGATTAATCCTATAATATATAAAAAAGTAATATAAATAGAATTCATTAATATATATACATGTATTTACAATAGGTATATGAGAATACTTCTGATAAAAACTACAATAAAACCAACCCTGAGCCTTGGTAGCCGGGTCGAGTTCACCCGCTGATCCCCGTATTACTCAGCGTTCCAGTAGGTGGTGTATTTCTATGATACTTTCCTTCTAAGTTTCGAAGAAATGACATAACTCAATTATCAACATTCGAAACCTCTAATTCCTTCTATGTTAAATCAAAACAGCTGATGAGCTCCCTTTAGAGTAATACCTTCATAAACACTCAATCATTGTCAATTTTTATATTTAAAAAGAAATTCTTTTGCTGTTTCGTGCAGTATAAACTGAAGAGAATTAATTAGTTTTACGGTAAAATTCGGTTGAAAACTGTTAAAGACTTAGTACAGAAAAATTAAGTTATCTACTCTCCAGAAGAAAGCAAGTACTCTAGCGGATTTCTGCAACTCACAATTTTTATCAAATTGTATAAATAATAAGATCTATTTAACAAATACTCGCTATTATCAAACCTGAAAATTATTCAAAAAATATAACTAATAAAAAGTGACTCTAAGAATCACTTANTGCACAATTTATATCAAATTGTATAAATAATAAGATCTATTTAACAAATACTCGCTATTATCAAACCTGAAAATTATTCAAAAAATATAACTAATAAAAAGTGACTCTAAGAATCACTTAAAATCCGAAATAAAATATAATGGTATTAATCACATTGCCAACCTTAAATGTTGTCCTTAGACTCATATCTAGTTGACCTATATACAAATCCTCCTTTGCCAGAAAGAAAACTGGACAAAACCTGGACAGGGGTTCAATACACCCTGTTATAACTTATCAAGAAATAAGTTGTTAAAAAGTCCTAATGCAATTTAGAATGGCTGTATATCTCAGATAATTCAGGATAATATTACATTACTTTCATGTTGGAATGTTAAATATCATCTTTACAAATTATCTGCAATGAAAGGTCCATTCCCTATGAATCAATGTTTAAAATGTGAGAGATTGACTTTGTCATTGCAAAAGAATTCCTTCTCCCTAAGTTCAATGCAGGTGTTGCTCGTTTAACAAGAAACATTGTTACATAACTTTTATACGATTGTTGTATCATACACTTATTTATGTAGTAAAATAAGTGAGCGATGTATTAATTTAGTTGGCACAAATCTACAACTAATAATTTAGAACAATTGTCAAAAATTAAATGAATTATTGAAAATATTGTTATATCTCAAATTAAATGGTTTTACTTTAAACATTGTCNTGGTTTATTTTTATAGGTTATAAAATTTAAAGGTTATATTTGTTTCATAACAATAGTTGGTTTGAAACTACTCTTTTTAACTACGAGAATTTATTCTTTAGATATCAATATTGTTAAGTTATGAAACCATTGCGGCTCAATTATGATATTAATTTAATACCATTTTCATAACGTCAATAAATGTGTAAATAAATTACACATATTAATAATGACAAATTTGTATTTCTTTGAATTCAATGTGAAAATTTCAAAAAAGAATTTCCTGCTTGTTTCATTTTACTTTCTATACTTTACATATATTTATATAGATTATGACATACTTAATATTATTATTATTATTAATTAATTAATTACCAAGTAACCCTAAGGATGAGGAACTTGGACGGGAGGGGTTCTTAGAGAAAAACACACACGTTTGGTAGTAGAACTAGGCGTAGCGCAATAAATAAAACTGGCTTTATTTTCACATAAATACATTTTTCATAACTGGCTACTCCCTCCATTATTACATGCATAATGAAACAGTATCCAAGACTTAAATTAATATTACACTCACAATGATTTGGGTTCACTAAATGGTCCCTACTATCCATTTCCTAAGTTCAATTTTTACANCAACAACAAAAAACGAGCACAGCTAAACAGTTGAAGTTCACTAGGGATTATCTTCCCCGTTAGTCCTTTGTTATTGAAGCACTCGCTTTCTATTGGTCAGATGGACTCACTTGCTCTCCTTTGTTTCGACTGGATGCTGCCATTAATTAAGTTACCTTATCAATTAACATTGTTGACATGTGGGCCAACTTCTACCAAAGTGCAGGTCGCCAGGAGCGAACCCGTGGGNTAATTAAGTTACCTTATCAATTAACATGGTTGACATGTAGGCCACCTTCTACCAAACTGCAGGTCGCCAGGAGCGGACCCGTGGGTTGGTGTCTGTCGCAGCCAAGACCTCCTTCCATAAGGTGGACTCCGCCGCCGTCACCGCTTCATTCATAAACGCATCTGTCCCTCCCAGGATCCACGGCCTAATTAAGGCTCTTGGCCTCGTGTCACGAATCGCGGATCCCCGGCTCCCGCCCGAAACTCACCACCCAGAATCTCTCCCAAGAATGAAAGTCAATTAGTCTTCTTGCGAATTATGCTAGATCCCTGTTTAATGAGATGATAATTATAAACTAAACGCACTGGTTTTGTAATGAAGTTCACTCGTAACAACAACATTACCAAGTGACTGCATTAACAAATATTTATCAGGCGAAGTACTAACATCACTCGATAACTCGAAATGAACTCCATTTCCGAAATAAGTTGAGTTTCTCAAAGTTCTAACAAGAACTTAAAAACAATCTCATGAATTCGTGCGAATAAGCTCTACAAGAAACTCAGAATAATATCTCGGAAAATCTCAACTCAGAATCATCTAAAGTGTTCTGCGCTCCTCTTTTTATAAGTTCGAATCCCCTCTTCGATACAAAATTTGGAAAATGTTTGCGCCTTCCGCCGTGTCACGTGAATTCTAATAGCCAATCCTTGGCTTTGTCTCATTTCATGCGAGCTTCCTCGGATAGGCCCAAAATGGTCGTGACGTGCGTTTAAACCGAGCGAATCCCGTCGTTTGGTTTTACACAATAACAATCTTCCTTCCTCCAATGCCCTGCGGATACCTCGTGCCGACACTTTCCTCCTTTCTCACGCCCGGGTCTCTTGTCGTACACTTTTCGCCGACCACCCAAAGAATCTGGAGTTCTGCGCATTACATTCTGCGCACCTCGGGATTCCTTCGGGCTACCGCAATTAGCTTTGAGAAGTGCCGCCTTTCCCAGGATCCGGCGCCGTCACCTCCGGAACATGTGCGACGCTACTGAGTCATTGCTCACTCTTTCCTTTGAAGGATCTTGTTTACTAACGTAATTGATAAGGATGCCGCCTTTTTGAAGCGCACCCGAGACGGACCTTTATTATCACTGAAANACGGACCTTTATTATCACTGAATTTTTTTTATATTGTTCCGGTCACGTCTGTGCGAGCTGCTACACTAGCCAAGGCACCCGACAATTTCATATCTCAATTTCTCACGCCTTCTGCCAAATGTGTATAATTCTAAATATTTACTTTTACACGCGTTCCAAAATTCTCTTTGAGGTGCCGGGCGCCGCGCCGCTACTGGCAGGTGCCTCTCCCTCTTTAGAATACATTTTATGGTTTTGTTCCTTTCTCTTCCGAAAATTAGCGGCCTTTCTAAAATACCGCCGTCCACACCCTTTGAAGAGTGCCGCGCCCGCGATGGGAACCATTCGCCCACGCTGTATTTTTCAACGGTTTGAATTTAGAATTTAGATTTCCACTAACATTAATATTTCATAACAATGTATATATAAATTTGTACGTAGAAACTTTTGTAATCGTGAAAATATTATTCGACGGAAAAATCCGTTTTGGCCATCACTGATTCTGAAAAAGTGTTTTCGGTATGACGTCCACCCGTCTGTGCGCAGCGATTCCGAGTAAACGGATGAACCAATTTAATTGGCATTTTATATTTGCGGTATAATTTACTTGTCAATGCACGTGCTCTAATTTTCTTTTACTTCAAAACAGAGGGTACGTCCCATGAAGATCAACCTACTCTTTGGAACATTTCTCAAAACCGACTCTAATGTATCTCAAATTTTGTTTAAATTTTCTGTACGTAAAGTACAATTAGTTTGCACTACATCCCCATTAGCAATATTTCACTTGAAAGTTTGGTACAGACGCAGTAAAATAATTTATGTCTGCTACACTTACACATTAGTTTACTGTTTCAGGAAGCTTGAATAACGTTTAACCGTGTAAATGGTACACGCAGACGTAGAATACACTTTTCGTGTAATGAAATGAAAGATATTATAATGATAGAATACGTGGGAGGACAGCAAACGCACTGCAGGAACGAAAATACATCAATTTCTGTCTACAACGGAATTACATACACATAACACTTTTACGATATTTATAAGACTGATCTGTCGCTATGTTTTGAAATAATATACTGGATATTTATTTTATTTTAAATTCCAAATAAAAGACAAATTTCAATGTTCATTTTGCGACTGCGAGTATTGGACAACCAAAATATAGAAATAGACAACGCCAGAAAAGACACTTTCACTATAATTGTTTTTCACTCCATTCTGCATACGGAGAAACGTGTATGAGAAAGTATGTGAAATGGTTTTTCACCACTAGTTTAAAAAAATTAGTGCTTCATTCTTTCCCTGAAAGTTCCCTTGCACTTATTAGAAAAGAAAGAAAATATTAAGGTGAAATTGTATATTTGCGGATATTTTGGCTTAAGACACTGTAAGGCAAAATAACTTTAACATAAGACAATTTTTATCATTTTTTAATCCTAGAATTCCATATAAGAAACCCTAATAACTGGAATATATATTTTTAAAGGAAATATTTTAACGAAATATGTAATGGGAAATTTCGCATAAAAAAGGTAAATAAAAAGGTCTAAAGTAAAATAAAAATTGGTTATCAGAAATTTATATTTTTATCTAAGAAATTTACCCCAGATATTAAGAGAACTTTCCTCAAATATGACGGTATCATGCATTGAAAATTCTCTCGAACGCATTCATGAACCATAAAGTCAAGTTTGTTTGAATTATTACGTAGGACCGTAAATTGTGCCAGTTAAATCTCTACTTCTAATATTTACATAGCAAGACATCAAAGAAAAATCTGAATCAATGTTAGTATTCGAAGCAAAAAAGGAAAGATTTGTGAACAATTAAAACATTTGAAGTATCTCAAATTCTTCTGCATTATTCTTGAAATAAGCTTTTAAAACTTGTAACGTAACATGATATATCATTCACAAAAATCTCCGCTCAAATGAAATTCTCATTTGAAGTTGCAAGCTAATTTTCTCATAGTCGTACCGTGGTTGTGCATCCTTTTAGTAATGAATAATACTTAGTAATTAAAAGCGCATCTAAAATGTAATTATTTCAAAGGGTTAAGGTAGATGTAGGGACCAGAAAAATACATGTCAGAAAACTATCAATTCTTCTTGAATCGATACCATGGAATTTTTAAACAGTTGAAACGTAATGAAAGAGTAAGAGATACGGAGTAGTAGNGGAAAACAGACGAAGATGTAAGAAAGCTGTTAGCACACCTTGTAGTTGTAGTGACGGAGACAGAGTTGCTGAATTCTGAGGAGGTAGTGAAGTGTTCCTAAAAGGTGTTTGTGTTCGTGCTTCGTCAGTGTGCTCGAGTTCCTTCACCCTGGATGACGATGTCTCGCTCCGCTTGCTGCAGGAGCGTAGCGCGAGGTCTGTGCAGTTGGGAGGTCACTCTGTGCTTCAGGTTCCGGTTCCTCTCATGAAGGAAATTAGAGAAAGGCGATGATAGTATGATCCGCGTGTCTGAGCTGATAAGTTTGAACTCCGTGTCTTTTCCACGTCCTTAGAGATTCGTTGGAAGGGGCGACAGGTGGGGTTGTAGTCCGCGCCACATACGTAGGCAAAGATATTTCATCGATGTTGACCAGACACTAGGTATACTAGGTTTGTGGGTGGAAGGTGAAGCCGGAACAAAGATAGACGGATGTGCATCATATAAATAGTAATCCTGCGTAAAATATGTCTATTAATCTAGAATTGGTGAGTTCTAGGAATTAACTGTGCTATCTACGTGTTTTCTTTCCTTACCTCTGCTATTGCATGCGTCTTCCTGGACTTCACTCGAAGTCAAGTTCGAATATGTGCAAAGGCAACAAATGCAGATAGGCAGGAATCACTTTACGCGCTTTTTCCCCGTTAAGACCTTAGATTTAACTGATTATTCCTTCACATCATAACGTTAAAAAACTTTCAATCAACTACCAAGTGCCTCGTTTTCTTATTTGGAAATCATTTCCCTCAGAGTCATGAAAGAGAAAAAAAACGGTTTTTTGAACATACTTATGCTACTTTACCGATGAGGTTAATTCCGTAGGTTCACTTCGTTGTCTAATGACACAATACACAAAATTTTGAATCCATTAAAACAACAGAAGGTTTTTTTCATTAAAATGAACGTTAAACCTTTCTAACGGACTAGAAGAAGACAAAAAACCATGCTAACATTTAAATGTGTGAATGTCTGTCTGTCTGCTACCTCTTCACCAGCGACGGATCCAGGATCTGATTTCGGTCGGAATAAAGAGAAATATCAGGGTGTGAGGGACTTTCCACCGGAAATTTAAAAAAATAAGTTCTTGAAATTTCAATTTAAGATATTCCTATTCAGAAATAACACTTTCCCTTAAATTGCAGTTTTCATTTTAAATAAACGACAACTTAAAATAACGAGATAGACTTGAAANTAGACCAATCACTTTACTGGATGTAAACTATAAAATATTTGCTATAGTATTGAACAAAAGATGAACTGATATAGTTGAAAAACTCTTTTTACACAATCAAATGAGATTCCGCAAAAAATCGATCTACAGTAGATAATGTATTCATAATTAGACAAATTTATGAAGAATGTCATCAACATGGGATAGATCTGTATAATGTGTTCATAGATTATTCTCTAGCTTTTGATTCAGTATACAGCGATAAAATAATGGAATCCCTTGCTATTTATCGAGTGCCCCCAAAATTAAGAGATTTGATAGCACTCACATTAAACAACACTAAAGCAAGAGTAAAAATCAATAATCTACTTAGTGAATAATTTGATGTGACCTCTGGAGTGATCCTACTTCGGCAACTCTGTTCTGCATAATTATTGATGTAATTATGCAAAAGATTGGAATGAAAGGAAACACCTCTTAATGTCTGAAACAATTTATCGCCTATGCTGATGATGTGCTGATAACGACAAGAACATACATAACATTGGCAGAAACATTCTGTGCACTTAAGGAGATATCTTTAGATTATGGACTAATAATAACAGCAACAAAACTAAATATCTACGTTTTAAAACAGGCAAAATAAAATTAATAAACATTCATGTATATGGCAAAGAGTTTCAAGAAGTGACATCATTTAAATACCTTGGCTCACTTGTAAAGGGAAGCAACAAGATAGAGGAAGAGAATAACGAAAGAATCGCAGCCGGCAACGGAGCATTCTACGCAAATAGAGCCTTATATAAGAGCAAATGACTGTCGAAATCTGCTAAACTTTCACTTTATCAAACCACAATACGGCCAATAATAACATATACTGCAGAAACATGGACACTTAAACAAGCAGATATTAAAAAACTAATGGATTTCGAAAGAAAGATCCTAAGAAGGATATATGGATCCATAAAAATCGCAGATGGTATTTGGAGACAAAGAACAATCCCGGAGCTAGATAAATTAATTAAATCCTTTTATATGCAAGAAACGTGAAATGGAAAAAGGTTTATTGAATTAAAAAAGGGATCTTTAAAAAGTCTCATTTTATGTTAAAACCAGTTTGGGTTTAAACCACCATATGTACCATATACGAATATAATGACTGTGATTTGATGATTAATAAACGAAGTAATATAAATATGAAAATTATGTTTGCGCTAATATAATTCATAAAAAGATAAATTGATCTTTGTAATTATGAAGATATATCATACATCGTGATACTTTATTTGCACGTCTTAATATGTTTGTACGTTTTATTGCATCTTGATTCCATACTAAGAAGTCATATAAGTCGAAAAATCTCTCTGCATATGAAAAATAAAATGAATTGTTAATTCCTTAAATAATGTTAAATTATTTTCGGCCAGGGAACTGATAAACAAAAGAGTCCTTTTTATATTAAAATCTTGGGGTTAAAAATTTCTCCTTGCTGTAGATGAGGGGAGGGGGGGAGGCTGCCAGTAGGAAGAATAAAAGGTGCCGTATAATATTTGTGTAGCACAAAGAAGTCTTAAAAGGAGATCTGTTTCGTTACATCATGTATGATACTACGATCAAAAACATATTTTGTTATGATAAATAAATAATGACTGACTTGTGACTTTTTGATGCAATTTTATTCGTCGTAAGTCATAAATTATTTTTTTATCTCAATTATATAATGGACGTGAGTAGTAAAACATATTTCGCTATATACCTTTTATAAGATTCCGTACGTATTTTTTTTGCTAGAGATGCAGTGAACTATGAGAAATTACGCCTCAATACCGCTGGCGATTCTCTACCTTTACTTCTCCATGCTGTGAGTTTATTTTGCTGAAGCTATGTGAAAATTGTAAAAGGAACTATTTGTTTGTGCTCAGAGAGAAAGTTAACTGTGTCGCGGAAGCTTCTTTTCCCGTTGAAGTGAACAAAATGAGAAAAGTCTAGTTTAAAATACTAAATAGCTAACATTTCGTCTGCAGATATGCTTCCTCTAACGTGGAGATTTCTTCCACTCTGTGACGCACTCGTGAAGCAGTTTGTGAGTCGAGATTTAGACACAGTCGCCATTCCAAGGGAGAAAGCAGCCGTCGACGAATGACTAGCTTCTACTTTACCCTTCACATCAAGAGAGATCAGGAAAGAGAGATTCCAGATGCAGTCCCATGTGTTTATACTTTACAGTACAATTGTTACGTCTCAATTAAAAACATTTTTCATGCAGATAACGTACTCGAAACTTCTTTATTATAAAGGATAATAGTAGTAATTAACAATGTAATAATGAGCTGAGAAAGTCTCGTTACCCAAAAGTGAAATGTATCTTTTTTCTTACTAAACCGATCGCAACTAAGGCTGTCCGATAGAGTCCATAAAGAAAAGAGACTCGCTAGCGACATCCGAGGCATTTGAGTGCGAAAATTCTCATAGTCCATTGCTTCTGTCGATCGTGGTCGCAAGGTTCCGACTTCTTTCAAAACTCTTGAGAAGGGGAAGAGAAGCCAGCGATGCCAAATGGAAAAGCGTTATTCTCACTTGATCCCTACACAGATGGTTGTACTAGGAAGAGAGACTCGTTGCATTTTCTGGAGAATGAGAAATTTTGTTTTATATTTCACCGCTGACGCTTCTCTTTTCATTTCAACTCTACTGTCCCGTAATGAGGGGTCACTACAAATAAGGAGATGTGCCCATTATTTAAGATGAATTATGACGTGACTCAATCATTTGATTCACTGCGCCAAATGGCAGAGTTCTTTTTTTTACTAGCTGTTTGCAAAACATGTTTGTACAGGGCAATGAACGCTGTTAATCGTGGAATTTGGTTTAAAATTTTATTTCTTGCGTGAACTCATGTTATTTGTCTGTAAATAATAATTTTGTCTTCAATGATAGGAACTAAGTAGAGTTTATATCTCACGGTTCTTGAATAAAGTTAAATTGCATGGAACCCATTTTTCCTCGTGCGAATCTTTCGAGGATTGAATTTATTTTTCATTTCGCTTTATTGAAACAATTTCCCATATTTTTCAAAATATCTGTAACGTATGAAATTTTTTCTGTTTTAATTCAGAAGTGGTCTCTGGGCGCAAAGAGATACATCACACCAAACGTTTTGGACAGGTTTTGCCATAAGATATTGGAAGAATCTCGAAGCATAGTTTGTGTTGACACACAGAATTCGAAGAGGACATCTTGGGGTTTGTTGA
>NNCF01129096.1:37291-52795 GCA_002313205.1 Laupala kohalensis | reverse complement strand
TAATAAAAACTATTGTTTGAAAAGATCAAAAGACGCAGAGAATAGAACACATGTTCTAAGACGAACAAGTTTGGACATGAATCTTTAGAAAGACGAGCGACAAAATGGAGTACAAAAACGTAATAAAAACTATTGTTTGAAAAGATCAATAGACGCAGAGAATAGAACACATGTTCGCAGACGAACAAGTTTTGACTTCAACCTTTAAAAAAATGAGCGTCGAAATCAATACAAAAGAGAGCACCGAAAAAAAGAGCGGATGTCAGGGAATATTTTTTGCCAAAGCAACGTGGGAGTACGCTTGCGACAAGCGCCCAAAAAAGGTTAACGGCACATGTCCCTTGGGGTCATGATTCCCAAAGCAAAGAATCTTTAGAAAGACGAGGGGAAATTCTAAAAGTAGCAATAAAAGTTAGGGTTCAAAAAGAGGGTACCGCGCCGCCTAGCAATAAAACAAAGGATCTTGGAAGTATGCCGCCCAGCGCAGATGTACAGAGCAAAAATAACAAAATGGCCGACAGACCTTCGTCTAGAGGAAAGAATCTTGGAAGTAGAGAGAGTGGGTACCACCAATGGAAATCATGAGAGGTGGACTCAAGTCGTATGATTGGGAACAAGAAAATGCAACGTAAAAGTTTTTTTGAAACTACCAAATAAAATTAAGAGGGGGAAAAGAACCAAGAGCTTGTAGTAGAAAGAAGCAATGATAAGAGGGGGAACGTTACGTGACGAAAAATTGTCTATAAAAAATAGGACACAGAAGCATTTGAGATCAGATGATGAGAAGTTTTGAGAATGTTTATTTGTGCGAATCAGATGGTGAGAATATTTTCGATAGTTTGTTTTAGAGGAGACGGTGAGAAGTTTTGAGAATGTTTATTTGTTCGAGTCAGATGGTGAGAAATTTTGAGACTGTTTATTTGGGCGAGTCAGATGGTGAGAAGTTTGGCGACAGTTATTTGTTGAGTCAGACATTGAAAAATTTGCGAGTTTCTTTTTGTTAGGTGAGACGAAAGAAAACGTGTGATTAAAAAGGGCAAATGGGACTCGCGCAGTGCAAAATAGTTCGAACAAACGAGTGAGGGACTTGAACAGGTCAAGCTAATAACGATTTAGGAGTTAATGAGCCGTCACAGATCACTTCAGACGATTAATAAGCCAAAAAAGGCATCGTCATTGCTTAGACAATAAAAGAAAAGGAAGTTACACTGTGATCTGTCAGAAGACATGCGAAGCGCATTCATGCAGTGAGCTAACGATAATATTAAATGTGGTAAAAGACGAAAACAAATTAATAAGAAGTGAGTCGGGAAACTCTAAAACGTGACAAGACATAGAAAGTGAAGGGAATGGGAAAAATTGATTAGACAGAAAAGAGAGAACGAACATTAGTGCGGAACGAGGAACCAGGCTCGGAACCAGTAACACCAAATGGGCCATGTCTTCATCTCGTCCGGCATCACGAGACATCTTGAGTAGCGTGTAATAGTGTAAAGGGGATTTATCAATGTTATTTTGGGCCTTGAAAACTACAAATTGTCATATAAAAGTCAGCAGGCCAAGTGCAACAATTGAAGTGTTTAATTATGACGAGAGGGCAATGAACAGAGAGGCCCACGATGAAGAAGATCTTGGTGAGTACCATGTAAAAAGACGTTCCAAGAGCGCAGTAGGCGAAATAATGTGTAGTAGTGTGAATATTGACCAGTGTATTGTGTATTGATTAAGTTAGAATCAGTATGAATAATAAAATGTTTTGTTTGTTGCTCGAACACCAGATTGCTGTGTTTTTATTGGGAGTGGCTCCAATAAGAGTGAGTACTCGGTTCCCTCCCCTTAGAATGATTAACTTACGGTAATTATTATTTTATATAAAAAAAATTGAAAAAATAATAATAATTTTTTTGTTTATAACAATTAGATTTTTTGTTGTTATTTGTTAATAACAATCAGTAAAGTCACAATATAATTTCATTCATGACATATTTCTAGGATACAGCAATATTTAAGTAAACACCTGAAGAAGGTAAAAATTCTAACTGATAGGTTGTGAATTAAATAAAGTTACTTTTTTATAAAAATGTTTATAACCGAAGAGAGAATGTTTGAATTGGTGATGCTGTGAATCTGACATCTTCGATGCGAACAATGAAGGATAGCAAAATGTACTTGAAAGGATTAAGAAATATAAGCAGACTACATAACACCGTAATGATATACAAAATGGGCAAAAAAAGGGTTGTACTTCCTTATTTCGCTGTAACTACTATTTTTTGAGATGTACTGATGAGGAATTTTACATGAAGGTACTTATATTTTTCGTAGTAGCATTCCATTTGCGCTCTCCAACACTTAAAGTGTCATGGAATGAAAATTTCACAAAATTCAAGAAAAATTAACACACATTCAGATGTAAGGGAGGGCTTATCTCTCACGAGAATGCTCAATAGTGTCTGCTCTGGAAGGTGAGATAAATTATTCACCTGTCCACTAAAACCACCCCCAACCCCATTAATCCCACCTCCATTGTTATTCAAATGTCCTCAAACTTTTCAGAAAAATGTACGTTGGTCTCACCAGTAACTCCTTAATGGTTCCACCTTTGGGAGTAATCTCCTATTATGCACTGCTTCAAACAATTCAACCCGTTTCAAAAATTGTTCCTTTGAATTGTATCAAAAAGCAATTAAATTTTGTCAATAAATGAATGCAATATATTGCACTTTAAAACTGACGGTCCACCTCGTAACCATTCGTGTGGAGGGATTGTCCACTTCATCCACACTCTCCTCATCTTGGAATATTGTGGGGAAGGAAATTGTATGCAAAAGATGATGATTGCCTAAGTACACTGAAACACCAATGCTCTTTTCCTTTTATTCAAAACCAAATCTGTAACACTCTACTCTCATTTCTGTTTAACCTCCACAATTGTCGGGCGGATTGGGGTCGGGAGCCATATGTCGCTCGAAGAACACTGCTCTTAAGTCTGTGGCTTTTGATCGGTAAGTCGCGTCTTCTAACAGGACCAAGGGGTTGTAAACGACGGTACGTTAATGACCTTAGGACACCAATAGGCTCCGCCTGTTCGGTAATCAATCCCCAGAGCTAACTCCCTTGGCAGCGAGATCACGAGTAGAAGCAAAATTGCGTTCCTTAGGGAATGTTCAGGTCATCGGGAATAGGTTCGTTGGCGTATCTCTAGGTGGCGTTGCGAGAGGTAAATCCCACCCGCCCAGCAAGTTATTGTTGGTACGGATATTTAAAATTTAGTGTGGACCAAAATAGCATGCATTTGTACAAAAACCGTGATGATATATTAATTAGCTCGTGAGATATAGCAAAAATTGGAAAACATATTTTACCATAATCACCCCTTTGGATATAAAAATTCCATAACACCTTTTCTTTCTACGTCTCTACTATACAAAGGAACGTGTCATCAAAATATGAATTTTACATCTATAATGATAATATTTATTTCCCTGAAAGAGGTAGTCTAGTGGTAGCGTCTTCGAGTCCATGATACTACTAAGCGATAGTACGCGAGTTCAAACCCTGCTGGCCGAACTAGGTGAGGTTTTCATCTGGGAAACCCCTCACTTGCTCAACATGTATCAGCTCAGTTCTCGAAGTTTCACGATAACACAATACATGCTTCCGAATTCCCTCGCTCGAGTCACGGCTAGATGGAAGAGAATGTCTCATGACCTGAACCTCCCCATGAGATATTAAATAAAAGAATTTTTTTAAAAAATGTTTTCACTCCACGTTAAAGAGAAAATTTGAAAATTCAAATACTAGATTTTACATATTCTGTATAACAACATTTACACACAAAAAATCTAATTTCAATAAGGGAAAAAATACGTTATATATAATTTGTCGTGTACGAACGACAAGAATAAAATATTTCCAAGCCTTTGCACTCATTAATATCAGAAATATCGATGAACACAAAGCACCGTTGTTACACATTTGAAATAAAAATGTTCAAGCACGATAAACGAAATGATGTCTTAATTAGTTCATAAGATTAAGTAAAAATTCAAAAACTTACTCTCAAGCAAACACAATATTCCATCAGTATTTCAAGTTCATATGTCTAATTTTCGCCCCTGTTGATGAATAAGTAAATGTGAGTCAATCAGTCAATCAATCAATCAGTCACTCAGTCAATTAGTCAGACATACAGTGAATCAGCCAGTCAAAGCAATGCCTCTTATATAGTTCGACTAGCTGAACCCGAGCACCTAATTCGTACAAACAGTTGGAGGAGAAAATACCTAAGAGAGTTTAAATGAATCGAATAGCTTAACTAGTACCATCCTTACTACATGGTATGATTATTATAGTACCATCCACACTCATATAATCATGAATGTTAATTAAAAAAGTATTTTATTCGTATTATTTAAATTATAATAGAAATTAATTTTTCACGATATGTCTAGTGAGTAAACTCTCGTAGAGTTGGGTCTTACTAGCACTCGTCACCGTGGTCACTCCACTTACCATACCATAAAGCCTAATACTGACTATTGGATGCCGGATAAGAATTTCAGATCGTTTTGTTAAAGTTTTCGTTTTGTTAAAGTTTTAGTTCTCTGTAAGGTTTGTAAACTGTCAGACTGTTCTAGTAATAGATTATCCGAGGTTGCCAGCAGATGGCAGTTACTTAAGGGAAAAAATTTATTGGTAAAGCTGACAGAAGCCCATAGTGCGACCTATACCGAGTGGCCGCAAGATAGCAGACCACAAAGCGAGTAAAAAGGCTGCCCAACACACGATCACGACGCATACTTAATAAAACTACATGAAAGCAGGCGCGGATACGAGGGAGGGAGGGAGGGTCATGATCCCCCTCCCCAACAACACCCAAAGACAATGTGTTTTTGTCGCGTAAAGCTATTCTGATTTTTAAAAAGGTTGACGCATTTGAACGATTTTAAATCAGTAATTAGTACTGCAGTATTCTGTTAGTCAAGATACTTTGCCTAAAATCATTCAATATGGCTGCCTTAAACAAATTACCAACCTCTATGAAAACATCCTTGAAACTCACTCGCGTGCAGGCAGTAAGCCACAACGTCATTCTCATCAGCTGACAATGTGAGGTTAAAGTGTCCCGCTTCATCTTACTAGAAACATTTTAGGAAAAGCGTGGTCACAAAGAATTTAAGTGATATCCAAATAAATATTAATAGTAGTCTTAAAAGCGACTATTTGCTGTTCAAAAATACTATATGTGCTAATCAGATTTTCTGGCGGGTCCTTTCGTTAGGGGTTAACAAAATCTCATTTTCTCATGTCTTGCGCAGTTATCAAGTGTTCCTTTGTATACGATCCCTTCTCTATTTCTTCACTCCCCTCGCTCCCCTTCAGTAGTTGTGGGCAGTTTTGTGACTTACAAAATAATACTTCGATTATTTTGTTTTAAATTATCCAATTTTTGAAATGTGACGGAATATGGACATTGTTTCTGAAATATTGTGTACTACAGTATAATTTTAATTCATATTTGCGTTCTTATTCGGTTGAAAACAGTGTTCAAATGAAAGGTTGGGAAACGAGGGAATTTCTCTCCTCCTGACAACTTTATCTCAATTTCTACATCTTATTCTTATTTCCAACGAGGGAAAAATAGTTCTACCTCGTGATTGTCAAAAGTTATTCTCAAAATTGATTATTAATTTCAACTAATAAGCCATCAATGTATATATGTACATTATAATGAGGTAATCTATAAATTTTAACTAGACTGTACTTCGCCGCTGAGGTACTGCTGGTCACCAAATGAAAACGTTCTGTTTATCGCTTATTCTTGTTTACATATTACGTTTTAAACGTTTATATTCATTGATCATGTAATCACGGCATTTTCCTGAAGATGACAGTATGCATTTTATTCCTTAAAAACATGCCTGATCATTTTTAGCAATGTTTTCAAAAATGTTAATAATTCGTTATATTTTGCATGTAGAAGCTTGAACTTTTTAAATTTTTTCACAAACATAATAGTAATCATTCGTTGAATAATAATTATTATTGACACTTTTATTTTATTGTATAAAAATTAGTAAAGTCGACGTATCCGGAAAAGCTGTGAAAATTTCGCGTTTTTTGAAACATGTCTGCTATTTTAAAAGTATTACTCATTCTTAGAACTATTTTTTCGTTTAAGTATATAAACAAGAACATATCAAATTTTATGGTGTTAATAATTATTTTCTATGCGTTTTTGTGCCTTCTGCAGCACTTCAAAGTGACGGATCTATAATAAAAAAACCGATAGTAGGGCAATTTCAAAATTTTTTTAAAAAAACTTTTGGCCCACTCAGTCAAAGCCAATGTCTCAATAATTAATGACGCATTCATATGGGTTCAATGTAGGGGAACAGTCCAAATCATATATATAACTTGTAATTAATTTTTCAAAGCAACATCTTTTAGCATCATCTGCAGTGCCATCTTTTAGCAGCAATTCTGTTCTTGTCATTGAAATATTGATGGTTTCTGTTTATAGATAATATATAAGCTGAATAACATTTTTGTATCTTCAATTATATTAAAAGTTTCGCAAATGTCATTCCCCACGTCCCACGAAAAATTAAAATAATTTTGAAATGTATGGCTTTCTGTAGAGAAAAATGGCGGATCTGGATCGTAATCAAGGGGGTGGGGGTTAACCGGGAAGGGATCTGGGGAGCATGAAAAAATCATTTCTGTTTGAAAATTATTGTTTTCTAACACTGATAATATTTATATAATTTGATGAGTTAATGTATTTTATTAAAAGATAATGTTTATAATTTAAAAAAATAATATACATCAACTCATCAAATAGATAAATAACAATTAATTGTGGTCAAGTGTATTAATTGTTTAAAATGGCAAAAGAATTAAAGATATGGATTTCGTAACCAAATCAGAATTATATAAACATGCAAATCAAATAATTCATGAAAGTATATTTTTAATGCAGACATAATGAACAAACAACAAATATATGATAGTTATAAAATAAAATCCCAATCAAGTGTTTTGTTTGAGATATATTCTTTAAAACAATTATCTTGATGAGGTCTACTTCTCACTCCCAGTACGTAAATGAATAGATATCTATAGATGGCTTAAAGCATGAAGAAAAAAGAAATCTCGAACGTCTCGAGACTCATTCTCTGCGAAGCAGGTAATGTTCCCGTAAAGAAAGACCTCGCTAACTGCCTTCTCACGTCATGTTAATAACATTGGAGGCTAGATGTGAGTTGTGCTGTCGGCAATGCGGTTACTTTGTATCGCTCTACAAGTACTGTTTAGCCTACATGGAACACATTTCATTTGCGAGTCGCTTCAACCAGTACATTTAATGCGCAGAAATTATAATACAAACTTGTATTACGTTTCCCTATAACATAAAAAGTGCGAAAAATTTGGTAATATTTTTCCAAAGTTTGACAATTCAAAGTATGCTTTCATCAATTTCTATTTTATCAGTTGAAGGTTGAGATGCAATGGTAGAGAACCTCCTTTTATTGAACACTTAGATGCCTATTCTTACATTAGAATTTTCAAACTTTTCCTAGGTTGGGTCTTTTCTGGAATGCCCAAGACTACATTCTTTTATTACGACCCCCCCCCACCTAAAAATATTCGTCTGTATCCGCCCCTGAACGAAAGAAGGAAGGCAGTAGCCAATATGTTCACCTTCACTAATTTAATTCAATTTTCTTAATCTATTTGAGGATAATCTAGCTAAAATTTCTGTAGCAAATTCATTGAAAATATCATTCAGTGTTTCCTCTAGCTGTATGTAGTGTTCGCTAGTTTCTGAGTGTTGAAGGTTTATACGTTCATCTCCGTCCAAAATTCAAATTTCACTTCTATGTTAGTGGTATGATTACATCTCTTTTCTAATGACTATTTTAATGAGAAGTACTAAACATAATTTGTAAGTAATTATTTGCAGTATTTCATTCATATATAATTATTCTTTTCTTTCGTCTATTATTATATGTTTATGGAGCAATGGAAGTAGATCTATATGACAAACCACTACCAAACTTATTTAATATGAATTAATTATATTTAATCAACCAAAAGCTATTGAACCGCCACAAATTCTTTAATAAATTACTTAATGTCATTAAATAACTATAGTAGCTAATGTAATTTAAAACTCGTTAATCAAACTCATTAATAATGATAACACACTTAAAAATAATATGTTATTTGCAATTAATTACATATTGGAGAAATTGTGCAGTCTTGCTGCATACAATAAAGGTTGTCCTTCAATCTCCTCTTCCCGACCTCAGGCTCTTAATAGCATGAAGCAGCATCACCCATCACGCTCTTTCAATGCTTATGAATATATAAACATGAGTATGGGAAAGAATTATCCATTATTTTTGGTTCTATTCTGAGGCATAAATAGGTAGTCATAAAAATATCTTTCATAGTAGCAACCCGCTACCTACACCAGTCACTGCACCAAAAATGTTACTTGATTCGATCGTGAAACCTCGCGAATTTTGAAGCGTAAGTTCACGTCTGTAAATTACTAGTATATTTTAGAAGAAATGTAATGTACAGTAACTGTAAGTTGAATTATTGGTGTGGCTCATTACGAAAAATACTCCTACGCTAGTTCCGCTATATATAATAAAAATTCTGTAATTTAAGTTTCTTCTAATAAAATTCGGATTGGCGAATAAATCAAGTCTCTCCTTACGTATTAGTGAATATCGGGTAGATGGAAGTTCGCGTGGTTCAATTGTTCGTATAGACCTTGTGAGTTTGTTGCAATAACCTCGATTATCACGTGCAGTGATTACTGACAGGAACAAAATTTCAGTACTCATATATGAGACACAGAAAATAAATCTATTTTATTTTGATTTGTGATGTAGTTATTCTGTTTCCAGAATGTCTGAACATCGTCTCTTCTGTACGTCTGAACAGTAGTCACTGTCGAGGTCGGACGTGTCAGTGCGTCGCTGTGTTAACGTATGTAGTAATAATGATGATGCTGGGATTTGCCGAGCGTGATGGCTGAAGAATACGAAGAGTAACGTTGTTCTGCGTGCAAAACTATAAAAACTCAAGTTATTTGGTGCAAAGCAAGTAGTTGCGTAAAATTATTTTTTCACCCTGGTTGTGTGGAAAAACATAAGCACGATGGAAATGGTGATCTGGTGACTTGCAGTGGTCCTTTTGATTCTTTTATTATAACCAAAGAAGTTGAAATGAAGAGAGCAACAGGGAAAAAAGAAATGAGGAAAGGATCTGGAGGAGATGTTTTTAGTGAAGGTAGTGCCAGTGGTAGGCGACATCATCTGGAAATGTACCATCGAACATGGAGGTAAAAATTGACTGGTTAGTTAAAACGATAAAAGAAATGAAAGATGAGAAAACGTATGGAAATAACATTAGACGAATGATTAAGGAAGTGATACAGGAAGAATTTGGAAGCATTACACAAGAAATAGCGGAATTGAAAAACAGTATAAAAAAGGGACAGAAGAACCGAAGGATCGAACGAAACTTTTATCGGAGGTTGTGAAAGTGAAAAGGAAAGAAAACATAATTGTCGTGAAACCAAAAGTGGTTCAAGAAAGTAAAAAAAACTAAAATGCTAGTGAAAGAAAAAAACATCCATATCGCAAATATGGATTGGGTAACACAAAAGTAAAACAAGGAGGTAATGGTGCTGTTATCCTTGGATGTGAAACTGGAGGAGAGATTAAAAAACTAAAAGAAGTACAAGAAACACTTGCGGATGATTTCCAAGAAGTGGAACCAAAGCAGGTTACACAAGAATTAAAGAATATAGATATTGTTGAAGAAGAAATAAAAGCAAATGATGAGGATCGGTTGTCTACAATAAAGAAACAATATAGACATTTTAAATAAATAAAGATTGTCGCATTCTAATTTGGAATTGGAAAAGAATTGAAAAAGACAGAGGAAATGATGCTAAAAACATGAGGAAATCAACAAAGAACGAAGGATCTATAATTATAGAAGTCGATGAGCTTACACAAGAGATAATACCGAAAAGGGAGAAAATTAATGTTGGTTCGTGTAAATGTAAAGTTTACAATGTTAAAAGTTGTTTCAAATGTTGGATTTTTTCATATGGCAATAAACTGTAAGAGGAATGTAGCATGCTAAAAATGTACAGGAAACCATGAAACGGCAGACTGAATAGAAGATAAAAAGCAATGTATTAACTGTAGGCTAAAAAATGAAAAATATAATTTGAATATGAACGACAAACACGAAGCCATCAATGTAGAATGTCCGACATATAAGAGATTCCTAAATGAGGAGAAGAAAAGAACAAAATGGGAGGAAAAAAGGGTAAAAACATAGCAACAACAGAAGAATAAAGATGTCACAACAAGCATACAAGCGCGCAGAGACTTATAATGCATAAAAATGAAATAGAAAATATGGTCATCGAAAAAATTAATCCAGCTGTGCTTGTGCTGTCAGAGACAAGATTAACGGCAGAAATCGAAAATAGAGAAGTGAATTTAAGTGTAGTTAGATAATGTACAGTTAATACAGTGTAGTTAGATGTGACGTGGAGAACAGGTATACAGGAGGTGTATCGATATATGTGAGGGAGGACATAAAAAATGAAGTGTTATTCATAAAGAAGATACCAGCAAACTGTTGAATTATAGGAGTTCAAGTTAACAAAAATGATTACAATTGTGTGGTAGTAGCGACATACCACTCGTCAAGTGCATCTGATGGTGAATTCATCCAGATTTTGGAGGAGGTTGTGGAAGAATATATGTCAGTCAGTGAATGCGTAGTGATAGGAGACTTCAATATAGATTGTAAAACTGATTCTTTTTATTCAAACAAACTACAAACCAAAATGCAGAGCTTAGGAATGAAACAATATGTAAACAGTGCAACAAGAGTGACCAGGGATAGCCATACAATTATAGACTTAGTATTTTCATATAGTAAAATAGATGTTGAAGTGATCCATCAACCTAAAATATCGGACCATGCATGGATCAAAGTTGTACTTAATTTGAATAGTAGTGTGACGCATTTTAGAGAGTTTCTTTCTAGGAATGATAAAATATTAAATGTTGATAATTTTGTTAAGTTAGAAAAGACAAATTTAGAGTCTAATCTTGAGAGTACTGAGACAAGGGCAGATAAATTAGTTCATTGTGTAGTAGACGCCCTAAATGTAAATGGACCAGTAAGAAAATTAAAAATTTCAAAAGAATGGGACGTAAAAAATGATTTTCAGATGAAATAAGAGTGGCAACAAATAGGAGGAAAGGAAAGCTACTGAAACTCGTTCCGATTTAGTTTGGATGCAATTTGAGCATGAAAGAAATAGAGTAGTTAAATTAGTAAAGAAAACGAAAAAGGAATTTTATGAAAATCAGATTGATATAAGGGGAATCAGAAAGCAGTGTGGAAAACTTGAAGAAATAATTCGAGGAGAGCAAAGTAATAAATGGAAATTAATAATTTTGAAATTGTAGACCCGAACGAAGTAAGCAATTCGGCAGACGCATTTAACTTTTATTACATAAGAAGCATTGATAATATAATGAATTCTATACAAGGTGTTATGAATGATGGCAAAAGAAAGACGACTATTTTAAAGAGAGAATGTTACAGAGAATAAGGGATCAATATAAAACTTTGAAATGATAGATATAGAACAATTAGAGCAGATTACTAAGAAATTACCAAAAAAGAGAGGAACTGATGAAGGAATAAGTAGTGATATTTTGAAAATAGCCTTTCCTGTAATAAAACACGAATTCTTAGATGTAATAAACGATTCGTTAGCGGATGGATGTTTTCCAGAGGGTTGGGAAACTTCCACAGTAATGTCTATTCCAAAAGTTGCAAAACCCAAAAAAGCAAGTGAATTTCGACCTATTAATTTATTTCCAGTTTATGAGAAAGTGTTGGAAATAATAGTGAAAAGATAAGTAGAGGCTTTCTTGGAAAATAATTGTATAATACATCAATTGGCATTTAGAAAAAAACTGCTCATGTGAAACAGCAATTCAAACAGTAGTCGATAAGTGGAAAGTAACTATAAGCGAAGGTAAAATGGTAGGAGTCATTTTTATGGATCTGAAACAGCTTTTAAAACGGTGGATAGGGAGAGACTATTAAATAAATTATGCCACTATGGTATACGGCGAAAAGTCCTTGACTGGTTTAGGTCATATCTCACGAACAGGAAACAGTAAGTTCGATTTAACAATGTATTTTCTAGGTTGACAACTACAGACTATGGTGTACCACAATGATCTGTACTGGGACCATTGTTATTTATAATGTATATCAATGATATCATTAATTTCAGTCCAGAGGGAAGTAATATTAAACCATTTGCAGATGAAACGTTACTGTATGTGAAAGGGGAAAGTGCTTTAGATATAGAACAGAAGATGAATAATGTATTTATCAGAATAGAAAAATGGATAAATAACCACAAATTAAAAATGAACGCGGATAAAACAAAATTCATGATAATCAGGAGCGGAAGAAAAGAAGCGGGAGCAAATATTACATTAAAATGTTTAAATTGAACTGAAATTGAACGTGTAGAAAAAATGAAGTACTTAGGAGTTATTATTGACGATAGACTAAGATTCAAAGGTCACTGTGACTACATGAATAAGAAAGTAAGGAAAAAATAAGTTTTTTAAACAGAATTTGGAACTATATTTCGGTTTCAACTAGGTGTATCGTGCAAGAGACGATATCTTCTCATTTTGAATATTGCTCAACAATTTTGATAAATATGGGGGAAACGGAATTAAATGCACTATAGAAATGCAAAACCGAGCTATGAGAGCAATTCTGCATTGCGATAAGTTCACGAAAATAGATGTTGCTCTACACATTACAATTATTGTCAGTACGATTAAAATGTATGTATATTTGTTTATAAGATAGTAAATGAGTTGATACCAAAAGAATTGAAAAATATGTTAGAAATTGTAGGACAAGGTGACGTAATTCAGACTAGACAATGAGGCAATATTGTAGTTCCTTTTAGGAGAACAACAAATGCCAAAATAATGTGTTCTATGAAGGTATCAAAATGTACAACGCATTGCCTAACGAAATAAAAGTTTTTCAATTATTGACTCCGTTTAAACGTATCTTGAAGGAATTTGTCGTCACAGGTATAAAGAATGCTGACGATACCGCGCTTGCGAGCGGTGTTTGGTTTGTTTCAACATTCGCCGTCGGCGCCGCGGCATCCGTAGCGAAATGATGGAAGGACGCTGACATTCAGCCTTGTAACGAAAATGCAAGACGTTATTCTTTCTTAAATAAGTAAATATTTTGGGTTAGTGTTATAGTAGTGATAAAAATTTAATAGGCATGTACATGAATAAATAATACTTTTAAATTAATGTTCTGTTCATTACATTATAATTTTATTATAGGTACATTATAATATTTCTTATATTGTGTTGTATATTTTATATGTATGAAAAAAATAGCCGAAGGGGCTAAATAAATACTCAATCAATCTTCCTTTCAAAATATTATATTATCATATAGTTCTCTAGTAGTTTGATTCAACTCTGAAATTATGAGCTAATTTCTGCTTTTACATCGTGAGGTGATTGGGACAGAATTACTGTCCGCTGTTAAATGTGGTAAGAATCCGCGCAGTAATGGGGAAAGTGTCCAATAGCGGACCTATGAAAATTATGAAAAATTCTGAAGTCAGACCTTTACCTTGTCTTACAAACTATTCCTTCTCTATGCTGTTTTTGTTCTCCTATTTCTGTCGTTTAACATCGAAAATAGACGGTGTATTATTAATAAACATTTTAAAGTACTGAACAGTAGATAAAGGTACATATGCAACGTTCCGACATAATTGCCTATTTTTCACATCTTAATGTAAGAGGCCGTTCCTAGTTAAAAATTCTAAATAAGAACTTGCGACAAAGAAGTGTGCAAATTCTCCCCATTCTTCAGATTATAACACTCATTATTCACTATTGTATCAAGATTATGACTAACTCAGAATGGGATTTTATGACAAGTTGTTTTGTTTTCTTATATCACATCCGTGCAAATTAAGTTTAATACTTGCATATATTATCCTTAAATTTGTTGTTTATACAATCCCTTTTTGCTGTGTGGAAACGATCCACGCTATTGGGGCAAATATTTAGACTGCGGATTTTTATCTGTTTCTCAGGTGTATAAATTATTCGTAGACTATGCATCTCTCAACATTTCAATAAACAGAGTTGCTAAATGATTTCTTAATATCATTGCACTCATTTATATTTGATAATCTGTATTCCTTTTCTACGTTCAATTTTAAAATATTAACTACACCTCACAATTTAACTAGACATTTCAAATATAATGTGTACACATTCAGCACATTTTGTTTTACAGTTATCACCCAAATCAAAAGTTTTTTTTTACTTCGTATGTCCAAACATATTTCTCTAGCAAAGCAATTAACCCTGCTACTTTTCTCCCAAGAGGGTCTCGTGAACTACCAACAGATACTGAAGCATCAACATTAATGAAGAGACTTGAAGAAAACAAATCATGTTTTAATTCTTCAATAAATATTAAAGTAATAAATAATTGAAGAATAGAAGCAGTAAACTCCACAATATATATTTTCATACAAAATTTCTAAAATGTACTTCTTAATATTAAATAACCTAAATTTTATTCTATCAGCTTCTAAGTTAACTAGTAATTACCGCGTCAGTAAAAGTATTTATTTGTATCATTATTTCCATACTACTTCATACGAAGATTTTATATAAAAGATTCATCCCTAGTGATAATGCACCCAGATGCAACCACATTAATTGCATCTTCCTTCTAGAACTAAGGATTGCTTGGTTACATTATTCAAAACCTAAACGTGGTATGTATCTTCTCGAACCTCTTATTTGAATAACCGCAACTAATTGAATCGAAGTATTAAATGAAACGTGAATTTAAAGAAGGTATGAGCAGTTTACAAGTCATGAAAGTGCCAGAAGTGCATGAGATGCCGCATTTCAAAAGGGATAGATTTTCCGAGCTAGTTTTTAGAGATATTATTTGCGATAAAGTACTGTTGAGGTGGTCCACAATGTAGAAGCATTTTTTTCTTAAAACATTCATCACGTTATTAAAATATAAACTATTCATGGAACAAGAGACATCGTTTAATGCATAAACAATTGAACCAGATTCTACTACGAGTTATTGAACTCCAATGAAACAAGGTTTTGTCATCACGTTTCAATGCCATCTACTACAGGATTCATTCCCACAAATAGAATAAATTTGAGAAAATACATATTGGATGTACAGAACAAGGAGTAAGCGAAGTATTTAAATTGATTATTTAACAAACTTTCTTCCAATGTTTGTCAACCATAAACTGAAATATACTTTTGTATGCCTCCGTTCTCTTGTCCGTATACGGAAAGTATTGGAAACAATGTATTTATA
>NNCF01129096.1:0-30392 GCA_002313205.1 Laupala kohalensis | reverse complement strand
TGTGTGTGTGTGTGTGTGTGTGTGCGTGTGTGTGAGTGTGCGTGTGTGTGTAATAACCAATATGCAATAACATTTCTGCCGTACATAGATGTCCCAAGTCCTAATACAGTTCATGGACTGTTTTAAAGGGGTAAATGGCTTATATCCTAAAAGTAGAATATGAATAAATTTGCGTATTTTATCAAATCCATTTTAAAAATATAGCTATATGTACTAAAATATTTTTTCGTTAAATTTTAATTTGGGTGCAACTTTCTTAAATAGTCCCAATGTATGTATGAATGTATCTCGTTTCGGCCAGCTAAGGACCGCGATTGACGAGTGCCAATAAGGCTCGGTTTTTGTACTCACTAGACACATCGTGAATTTTACCGAGATCGGAGGAACAGCGTCTAGATACGATCCAGATTGCTGTATCCGAGTATTACAACTGCGATTGTTAGTCGCAGAGGGAAATAGTCCCAATTTCGATAAACATTTTTGATTTTGTCCTGTTAGAAAGAGCTTTAACCCCATTGGGTGTTATGCACGGATGATCACTTCTATGTACTCGATTATACGTTTCGGAAATAAATAGGAATCGTTTATCATAATGAGAGAGTGTTATGAACCGTAAATAAAAACAGCCGCGAAAAATTATCGACAAAAGTGGAAATAACTATTCTAAGAGGGTATACATATAAAATTATCTACACGTCAAGACAGAAATATTTTTCACGCATACCACTTACATTCCCTTATAACTTCAAAATAAAAAAAAGCTGGATTTTATTAATACGGTATTTCGAACTTGAAATATAAATTTGAAATCTTAATTTGTTAACTGTTTACCACCGGAAAGGTTTACACAACACTTACCTCCGCAACAATGGGTATCGTCAATTACCATCAAACTAAAGTAAATTGGAACGTGGTTGGAAAGAGAGTAACAGAAGTATCGATTCAAATGGTTTGCGGTGAACATTTATCGCCATTTATTCACAATATACATCTGTGACAGAGGAAAATAACACAATATGAGTTAACAACTCAGACGTATAAATATTTGTTTATAAATACATTCATTTATAAGACTTCCTGGATAACTGATTTTCAATGAAAACTTTGTTAGCTGTACATCTTCGCAATCGAATACAAATAGTAAAGTCTCGCTTACGATATGTGTTTATCACCGTCATACAACTGATGTATATTTCTGTTTACAATAACATAAAAAATAACACATATCGATTTTTCTTTTAATAATATTAATTTGTCTATCGTATTTAAAGTATAAGAGCATTAACATATGTATAGCAGCTGACATATTTTCCTCCTTTAGGTTTCAAGCTGGTCAGGCTTGAATCCTAAAGCTTTTTATCAGGCAATAACGCACATTAATAGTTAAAAACGTTTCAATACTGTTTCATTTTTTGCCCAATTTCTCGTATCAGCGAAACACAACAATATTCCATGTATCTATGAAAGTGTCTAATAGGATAATCATTTCCCATATCACACAATCGAAAAGAAAACTAGAAAATACCATACAAAGTTAAATAAATTTATAGATAAAACAGATTGTATACAAAGCCGCCATTTGTCTTGTCATTGAATTATTCTTCCCGGAAATATTTCAAACGCTTTCATTTTTAAGAATATTTAAAAATTATTTTTCTCGTCAAAGCATAATTTAGTTTCTTTGGAATTCAAATAGATCAGAAAGAGGTGTTGACAAGAGTATCAGTAAAGCTTTTAAAAGAATGCTCGATTTCTAATACTTACGTAACAAAATAAATAAAAAAACAGGGGAACACAAAAATAAGAAGAAGAGAGAATGAGATAAGAGGTAGTAGAGACTTCTGGAGAATGAGACAAGAATGCCAATCAAATTCTCTTCGAAACAAAAAAAAATATGTAGTGTTATTTTAATGTTTCTTCAGTACTAACTTAACGCGGGGTGTCGAAGCTACCAAATTTCCCAAAAAGTCAGTTCTTTAGGATTCTTGATTACGTTAAGTAATGAAAATATGACTGCCAAGATCGTATCAAATTAACTGCAAAGGGGGAAAGTTGTTTAGTTGGGTATGAATAAAAAATTGATAAAAAACGTAAATTTGAATGGACGTGTTTTTCTTAATAGAACGACAGTGAACCACGTAAGAATGGAATCCTCAATAAAGTTAGGTGAAGTCGAGAAAGAAGTGAGAAGACTGAGCTGTCTGAAGGTGATCAGTGTTGCTGGATAGAGCTGCAGCTGCAACCAGTTCCATTCTGAACCGGAGATAAGAAATTATAGAAAAGACTTGTAGACAACCTACGAGTATGCCCAAAACAATGATGGATTTAATTATTATTTATAATTATGTGAGCTAGCATTATTAATGCAACGTAAAATTTGAAATCATTCCTTAATGTGTTAAGTAAATTATGCTTTGTTACATTGCATTAGGAAGTATTAAAACTATCCTGATGAGAAGTTAACTTTGTGTTAAATATGTAATAAGCTTTTACTGCCATGACGAATTGCTATGAAATTCTTTGAATGACTATGAATTTAAATTGATATGGATTCATATAGAATATAGTTTAAAATATTGGTGTTTCACCAATATTTCTATTAAATGCTTAATTATATGTTATACCAATGTAAAGAAATTGGAAACCCTGAAGAAGAAAGCATATTAAATAGCATTCAGTTTGGAATTTTTATTCAACCACATGGGAAGAACGTAATTGTTCTAAAACGTAGACACTGCTCATTGAATAGCAATAAATTTGAATTTTAACTTTTGTCAAAGCATGTTGGATTATACATCAGTGATATTTTTCCGGTTATTTTATCAGGTACGCACTTTTTTAGTGCCTACCATCGCTAAAATTCAAAAGACAAGATCTTGGATGATTATTGTAGTCAATTACCTTCAAGAAAATATGTGTGTATTACCTTAAACGAATTACGACACAAAATGAATTTGTATCTGTAACAGGTATGACGAGGTAGAGTAATTTCCATGTATCATCTGTAATTTACAAGATTAAATATAGTTTAATAGTTTATTGCTATACATAGGGAAAAAGTTTTGATAACTTAAAAATTCCCTTATTTAAATTAATGCTCCGATAGCACGACCACTTTTATAAAATCATCAACCTTGCAACAATTATTATTTAAAACTTATCTTTAACATGGATGCATGTGCCTGCTTTCTATTCTAGCACTTTTAAAGTGAACACCTATTCTTTCTCTGGAAAATTCGAAGGCCCAAAACAAGAATAAAATAAGCGATATGAGAGAAATCTTAGAATAACTTTATGTTAAAAGTACACAGGTTTTAATATTCAGAAAAACAAGTTACTTTAGTCGATAATATTAGGACAAATAGTATGTAATGGGAAAATATATGGTTATACAGATATTTTATAAAATGTATAATGAATTATATCTTTACAAAGCAACAACTCCTGTAAGAAGAGAACTCGAGAAGATAATGTCCAGTTCTACTCATTCACGACACTCACGCTAACAATAACACGCGATGAAAGCCCAGATCCCGCATGGGCTTTAAAGGTTAAAAAATATATGGAAGATAAAAAATATATGTTTTCGACTTCGTCACCGAAGCGGCGCGGTGGTTCAAATTCCGCCCTGGCAAAATTCGCGACTAATAACGTGCAGCGCGCCCACCTCCCCGCTCCTAGTCGACGCGCAGTCCGCACGCGCCCGCTCACTCGCTCACGCGCCCGCCACCGTCATTAGACGCCAGTGACGAAGGATGGTGAGGCAGAGCAGCAACGGACGGGCGGACGGGAGGGCGAGCGGGCGGGCGCGCCTCCTCCGCTAAGAAACCGGCGCGGTGCAATTAAAGAGCGCACGGGCGCGGCGCTCCCGCAAGGATCTCGGCGGCCGGCCAGCCGGCGCCCCCGGCGCGCGCCGTTCGCGTCGTCCCCCCATCCCCTAACGCCACCGCTCTCTACAGCGGCGTGGGCGTGGCGGGGTTAGCGCGGGTTGCGGCGGCGGCGGAGACGGAGGGTCGGGGAAGAGAGGGCGCCGACGCCGCTGCCGACGCTCGACGCCGACGCCGCGCGGCGCCGAGTCGAGTCGACGCCACGAGCTGCAGTCGACTCGGGTCGGGCATCCCGACGCGGCCCGAACGTCGACGGGTCGACCCGAGTCGAGCTGTCCGACTCGATGCGCGGGTGGGTCGCCGCCGCGGGCGACAGCAATCGGAGGGCGTAATGGCACGCGCTACCCGGTGGCCCCGCAGTCGCGCGCGCCGCGCTCGCTCGCGCTGCCACTGCCGGCCGCTCCGTCCCCACACTCTGCCACCACTCACACCCTGCACTGCGATGCACAGTGAAGTGCAGGGATCCTTCACAGAGCAAAACGATTTCTTAGCTACAAGATGTAACATGATGAATCATCTTAATTCAACGAAAACACTTGTCTAGAATCACGAATCACAGATGTCAAAAATGTATTTCATTTCCTCTAAATATTTGATCTTATTAATTTCGAAATAGTGTCTTTACTTTAGAAATAGTAGACAAATATTAACGATAACTTTTACGACAAATAATTATTGTAAATATTTTTTGTTCAATAATAAAGAGTCGCAATGTGAATATCTTAGCGTTTTGTAAATTTTCTGAAGACTAATATCTGGGAAGACAACTTAAAAGACAATAATATAGAATAAGTTGTTACTTGGTGATCTTAATGTACCGTAAAATATTAACCGCAACTCCTCCAAAAGCTTTAAAGTTTAATTTATTTTATTCGGTATTAAATTTTATGTCATTCTCACAAAACAAACAATATTTGAAGAAGTAATCCAATGTAACCTAACTGCGCCCAGTATTCTGTCGAAAATAACAAGCACAGCAAAATGAAGGATACGAAATCATCGTTTATATCGTTTACACTTAGGAAAATGAGTTGTCGTCTCCAAATGTGCGTTTCGGAGCACTGTGCGACCGCTCCGCCCCCACACCCTGTTCGCCATTCCCCCCTCGGTTCCCGCGACGCCGCTGACTGCGCCCGCGCTCGCGCGCGCGCCCTCTGCTCTACTTTGCCTCACCCCATCCCCTCGCCTTCCCGTGCACAGCCGTTCGGACGCGCGCCGCGTTCTCGACCCTCCCCCGCCCCCTCCTCTTCACGGCCGCTCTCACCACCGCCTGATGCACCTGCACCCGTGATTGTCATCGGGATTTTGTTAGCCGCAATAAATAAGTTGGAAAACCTGTATTAAAAATTTGGTTAACGTAAGGTCGGTTTCATGGTTGCTCACTTGAGATGAGCAGCCGTTGCCTTCTCTCCCATTTTTTCCGAAACTTGTAAGAAAAATATTTTGACATTGGACTAATGATATGCAGAAAGGTTCGCCTATAATCTTTGAATTGATACCGTCTCGAATGTGTACGGAACAGACACCACACTCGAAGTCGACAATTGCTTACATCAGGAAGAAGTGGTAATCGTGCTGCAGTTTCCAAACGCTATTCATAACGTTTCCAAAATTCCTCTAGTTCACGAAAGAAAATATGGTATTTAAATTTTAGTATTAATTTGTGTTTACGTATTTATATAATAACGTATAAAGTAGGTACTTACATAATTAATTACGATACAAATACCTATTTGATACCTCTACATTTTGTAACGACTTATTGACATGTGAAAACACAACAGTTAATGTCGTAGTTAATGGGCAAGAAAGTTGTGTTGAATGTATGACAGTCTCTTACGTACAACTATACATTGGTGCAGATATAAAATTCTACTATGAAGAAAATAGTTTCAATGTATAAGTTTTAAATTAAATAAAATTAAAATCTTACAAGAAATTATATATCTTTACCTGGCTTTTTTCCGGTAAGTGCCAGCTCCAATGTGTTTCCTGATGTATCAAGTTCATTTAACAAGACAGTCAATTTAACTTAAATTTATCAGAAGATAATACTTCAATATTTTATATCTATGATTCGAACCTTATCGTACAGATTAAGTCTTTAATGGTTTGGGAACTGGGAAAATTTCGTCACCATCCTTTGCAAGTATATTGATGAAAGTGGCCTTTAATAAATGTTTCTTTAGTTCTATTTACTTGTTAAAAGTATTTCCATTGCGATTCCAATAATAAAATTTAAATATTTTAAGGGAGAAAATTAAACATCAGAATATCGATTAAGAGAGCTAATATGTACCACTCCTATTTCGTGTAGCTGAAAACTTGGTTCATACAGCCGAGAACTGTTTATGTGCTTATTTAAAGTAGATGACTTTAATATATCTTTCTAAAATACTAATTAAATACTTGTCTGTTTTTTTCTCCATATTATGTAATCTCGAGTACTAATAAGTATTTAGGATAGAATTGAAGACAAAACTTACAGCATTTTAACTCAAGAGTGATCAAACGTGTCTCGTATAATACAAAACCTCGGTTGTACACCAAACAATAATAACGTTTTTTTCGTTATTTATACTTTTCGTTAGGATTTCAGTAATGCTCAGGTTAAATAACAGAATTTATTCATGGATAAAATATGGAGTTATTAGAGTAAGTAATTTAGTGCTCGCCATCTTAAGCCCAAAACTTTCCTACTTAACTCTCATTTCTATTAATTGAAGAAATCTGAGTCTATAAGTTTCGTATTTCTTTCTTCGCAATCTTCTTCCCTCTCCCTTGTAGTTTTTGCATACTATAAATTATAGAATAGCTACTCAAAGTACTGCATTTCCTCAAACTCACTTTACGTCAATAGTTGACAATTTCGAAAATGGAATGAGCCAGCAGTCAACTTAAAACTGTCCCAGAAAATTTTATTCAGTCGGAATAGTTTTATTTATTTCAACATAAATGAGTTCTTCACAATATTGGAAAAACCTATAGTTTCATTATAGCATATTGCGTATAATTACGTAAAAATTATTTTTATTGGTTAATTATTTGTATCTTTTACATTGGCAATCCGCAAAATAGCATACGAAAATAAGATATGAAACCAAACTCTTTTCCTTAAAATATGTTCGTTTACTGGATTTGGAAACTGCAATCTAGTATTCAGGGAATTCTGTACTAATGAATACTAGATTTCTTTTAAATATCATTGGAGAAGATATTTCTTAAATAATTTGATTTATTCTTGTATTTCTTAATTTAGTTTGACATGTTAACTTCTGAAAAGAAAAGGAAAATGACACCCTAATAAACCTAAATCCAATAATAAAAGCCGAAATGCATGAGAAATGCACACAATACTCTCTCTATACACACACACACACACACATATATATATATATATATATATATATATATATATATATATATATATATATATATATATATATATAAAGAAATTTCATACATGAGAATAATATTTTGTGAACAATCAAAAGTTAATTCAGCCTCTCTTAATGGTAACACGTTGTATTAGCCTCTCACATGTGTAACCAAACCCTATGATTCAACAACCTCTATTGTTGGTTCATTCCCACCATAAGCTGTATAGCGTAGTCTGATTAAAAAGTCATTGAATGTTTCCCCAAAATTAAAATCGGCGTGAAAAAGTAACTTGGAGCCTTACTATGAAACTGAAAGTGTCGAACAAAGGTGCACTGTCGAGCACTGGTGCGTTTACATAATAATTACTCAAACTATTATATTTTTTCATTTTTTGAGACATCTCTCTGACAGACACGTTTAGACAACCCGCTAAAAAGACTTTATACCTCTAAAACAAGAAATATTTACATTAAATGTAAAAGTATTGCATGTTCATTTCAATAACGCGCATAAAATTGTTACGTGGTTTCGACATTTTAGAATCTATTTCGTATCCAATTCTTGGTGATCGAGAGGAATTCCTTCACTTTAATTTGCTTTCACATTGTAGGAAAATTCAACAAAATATAAGGTAGGTGTACGAAAGATAAGGATTAAAAATATTTTAAGTGTCCCTCGTTTTGTAATTTTTTAATTGATTGTTGGTACTGTAACATGATGCATTATCTGCATTTAAGACTTTAACATAATTTCTTTCATCATTAAATAACTCAATTAATATACTTTTATAAATGGCTTATCATTGCAACACGGTTACAGGCCAACAAGTAGTACAAAAGATGGACTACAGACGTGTTATATATGTTGAATTTCTTTGAGAAATGTATTCGGATACTTCATGATAAACCATAGAAAAGCATGAAAAGAATGTTATTGAATAATCAAAACTTTATATAGGTCAGAAAAATTACAACGAAGAGTCATTTCTCAGATTCAAAGTTCGTGGATCATTAACTTACAAACCAATGCGAAATGATCATTAAAAATAGGGAATTTTATGTTGGAAAATAGGGAATAGGGATCATTAAAAATAAGGAATAGGTTATTTGTTTTGTAAGTCCTTCACACTCCCTGTTTACGTAGAGGCAACACTTGTTACATAGTTTCATGTCTACTACGCGGCCAGATTTACACCTATATAGCTTCCCGCAGTCATCTTCTCGTTGAATTCGACAAGAGTATGGCTAGATGGTGGGAAGTTCCCCACCTCCTCGCGGATGGGACGGGAAACATATGTGCCTGTGTAGCACATATGGGTAAGCGGGACCAGCCAAAAATGACAAACAGCAGCAGCTAAGGAGGGAAGTGAGAAAAGAAGGAAAGAGAAAATACAAGAGAGGTATAAGATATAATTCAGAAAGAGATGTAACAAGAGATGTAGAAAGAGACAATATTACGATATTAGACACCAAAACCCAGGTAGTGGCCACATGGTCAGTAAACCGGGTTAATGGAAAAGAATGAAAAAAATTTATTTGGTCATTCCACTAGTCCCTGTATGGTTTATTTTTCCTTTTGTACTGAACGCTATCGTTATTTTGTTTGCAATTTCCTTTATATATCATATTTCTTCACTATTACCATCTTGGGAACCAGTCCAATAACCGTGTTCTTGAGTTTATTTAACCTCACAATTTTTTAAACGCAGAATTCAATTCAATTCAATTATGAAAGGTGGAAAGCTGCTCTTTAGATCGATACGTAACACATATGTATTATTAGTTATCTTAATCCACAAAGAATTTTTACTTACCAGAATATTATAGTGCGACGCCAACAGGCAACTTGACACCACAAAAATATTGATAATTTTGGACACCACATCTTAGACATGTAATTTTTCATAACTTACAGTAGAATGTGACTATGTTCAAGGATGTTCTGATATTAAGTGACTAGTAGATCAACTGATAGGAGAGTTTAAAACTTCATCTTTGTCGCACCCATCTTATTTATTCATTTGTTTCTTGACATTTGAGGTTCAGGTCATGAGGTTTGCTCTTCCACCTAACAGTGGCTTGGGAAGAAGAAATATGGGATTGCCGAATTTGGTACCGAACCGACATTTGTCTGGAGTAGGTAAGGGAAAACCCGCATGTAAACCCCACCTACTTCGTCCGATCAGGGATTGAACCCATGCTCTACCGCTCAGTGGTATCACGGGAGCGAATACGCCACCACTAGACCACCACTGTCGGTCGGATCACCTACGGTACGTTAGTATGGCAAAAAATATAGTGTTAAAATGTAGTAGTTAAAATATATTCCTTTCATAAAATATTGCTTAAAACCTTTTTTTATAAAAAAAGTTGGTCAATAAGATGTGTTTTATGGCAAAAAAATGAAAAAAAATTGCAAAAAAGTTATAATTGAAAATTTTTCATTGTCCTAAAATGAGCATTTCATATAAAGTAATACATTCGTGCGTATGATCGAATTTCATTAAAAAACCTTCAAATTGAAAAAACGTTTTTGTCCTACGATGGTTTTGCATAAAATGGCGGCAATTTGAAATGTTTTCAAAAATGCCGACTGTGGTCGTTAAAATATATATTTATTTATGAAATTCAAACCACGTATTTATAGCATGATACGTTTCTACAATTTTCATGAAAATCCACCGATTTTTTGGTTATTTATTGCATTTTTAGTGAAAAAAAACGAAAGTTCATACATTTTGCTTTTTGAGGTTAGGATTCATTTTTAAAGTATTTATAACAAATCAGTTCGATAGTTTATTCGTTCACGATTATTTTTCATTTTTTTCATTTTTTTGAGACAATTAGAAACGGAGATATTAAAAATAGTGTAGCGACGCTCTAAAAATGCAACAAAAATGCACATTTATGCAATTTTCTCCCGAAACTCCTGTCCGATTTTCCCAAAAAAAAGTTTTTGACTTAACATATACGTGATGAATTTGTTTTTAAAAATCCAACCTACCGATTACATCATAACTTGGTTTTTTGTGTTTGATTTCCCTCTACTATTTGCCCTATAGAAGTTGTCTTTATCGATAAAAAACAGAATAAACATTTAGGGTTTTTTGTCATTTCCACCGTTCCCATAATGTTACTATATAGGGATCGTTCTTAATAGAAAAAGAAGAAAATTTAGGTCTCTAACATACTTGTTCAACTCAACCAAGGAAAATACATAAGGTGGGTGATATTTGCTATAAGGAGAAAATGATACATGACGTCATGCCACAAAACTGCTGTAAGATATGATATGCTATTTTAATTCGAGCGAAGCTCAGTCACATAGATCTATGTCGTGAGAAATATCGAATTATTTTGCTCAAAACAAGATATGCGGGTATCTGATATAGAATATTGTGTTTCGACCTATCGAGTCGGACCATTAGTCAGTCCGTCTGTCTACTTGACTGTCTGTCTGCGTACTTGTCTCTTTATTTGTCTAATCTCATGTTCGTCTGTCTCAGGGACAGTGTGTATAGAAATCGTATGGTAAATTAAATTTCTTCAATTATTGCAAATTCTGCTTCGGCAGTGGACCACATGAGCGACCACAACACAGCAATCCGCTACTAGATTCAGACATAAGAACATCGGTCATTCGTTTACATAGTTCTCCCTCAGTCATTTAAACTTATCATTGATCACTATAAACATGCACATAAGCCGTACGTATTATTATCTCATACATTTATCCTAATCGAAATAAAAAGTACTTCGTATGAAAATTATTATATTTTCGAACATTTCTCATAATTCATTGTGTTCAAGGACATTCTTTTAATTAAAAATATATGAATGGGAGACAGTACAATTAATAGTTCTTCGAATCAACCTTACGTAATAATGAAACAATAATTTTACAATGATATCCCACCAATTCAATTTCTGTGCTTAGTGTAATGAAGTATCGTTAGAGATGGAAAATTGCCACTCAGGTAGTCGGCGTATACCAATCTGCTCTTGAAGATATTTTCTAGTTCGGAGGTGAGTCGGATATTAGCTGTAACCGATAATTGCAATTAAGAGAAATCCTTTTTGCTATGTTGCAATATCTTTAATTACTTACGAGTATATGATTTAGTGTCGATTCATTTTTCTCGTTGAAGGAAGACGAATAACAAAATTCCTACCAAAACTGTACAACGTACCGTTACCGAGATAGTAGCATATCAAAGAGTATGTGCGTCCTGTCTTATTTTTACAATGAAGATATATTATGTAATTTGGTGAGCTGCTATCGCAAGACGGGGATGTCGTAGAAGCGTTATTCAAATTTTATTCGTCTATCTTAGACGAGAAAAACGTATCGTCGATGAGAAATATAACTTCAGTGACTACATTTATCGTAATTTACACCAGAGCATGGGATATCTGAGAATTTCAGTCGAGGGTTACAGATGTACTTCCGGATTAGCGCCGAAGAAATGGAGAGTGTCTGCAACAACATACTAAGGCGAAGATTTTACATAACATGAATGAAATTGTAATATTATTATAATATTAAATTGTAAATGTAATATATACATTACGATTTATATATATCTTCATCCTACTGTTTTCACCCAAATTCATAAAAACAATTAACTTTTTCGATTCCTCTATGGATAGACTATTTATAAAAATACCACACATATTTCGGAATAGATTAAATGAATAAAATATTTCAGTAAAAAAGAGGTTTTGGATTTCATTAACAAACTTAAAAAGACAATATTGAACACTTCTATGTTAATATTATTAGTTGTAGTGTTATTGTTCACATATCTTCCCAATGTAATCATTACAAGAATTTATGTCACGATGACCATTAATTGAATAACACTGTATACAAAGTAATAGAAATAGCGACAAAACTCTAATTAAATTCAACTTAATTCACATACAATAAATAAAATTGCCATCAAGTTGAGATCTGTCCAATGGGAGTCGATCAGCTCAATAACCATCAGAGCTGTTACAAGATATTGAAATTGTCGAAAAGCATTGGATCTTTTTTCCCCAAAAAGTACTCGGTTCTACTCGAATATATTTTTCGAGGCGTAGTTTTGATAATAAATCCTGCATAAAATTTAAACACAGTACTTGCGTGTTGATAAGGCAATACTGCCATANACTCGGTTCTACTCGAATATATTTTTCGAGGCGTAGTTTTGATAATAAATCCTGCATAAAATTTAAACACAGTACTTGCGTGTTGATACGGCAATACTGCCAAAAAATGTTCAACTTATATGGTTTTATAGTTAATTATTTAATCAAACCAAACCTTTGTCTATACCATGGACTATCATCATTAGACTCCAAAGTGTCATGTAGAATTGTTTGAGAATTCTTCAGCTTTCATCAACCTTTCTCTCTTAAGAATTCCTTAATATGTATTAATGATAAGTGGAGTGTAATTTATATATTAATGGAAAAGGAATATATGCTGAAATTAATCTACTGTGGGAGTTTATTCTGGAAGATAGTAACGAAGGAATGTATTTCGAAAGAAAACTAAATTATAAGTCCAAATATTGCGAAATACTTTCCTTTAAAGTGTAAGTAAATCACGTCAGTTGTATTTTCTATAATTTACTGTTGACACCATTTATAAATCACAATGAATATGATATGTTACAAGGAAAAAGTATGTTAAGAGGACACATAATGCTGCAATGTAGGTGAAATGCAGTGAGATAAGATAGCTTACATCTTGGTTAGTTTGTGGAGAAATAGGGTCTGTCGCCACAAAGCCCGCGCGTCTCAGAACGCTCGGTCTCAAAATCCATGAAACTGTTGGTTAACTTCCGTTGTATCGTACTTTCCGTACTCTCTTAGAAACCTCGCGTATGGATCGACGATGATCGTACATTCCATCAGCAGGCAAAGGAATATTAAAGGAACTACCACGTTGAATCAACGCGTTCAAGGGAAACGCCAGAGGAGGTCAGCGATTTGTCCTTCGGCGAATGATACGGACAACCGCGGGCAGCGTAGAAGGAGGTGGATTGTAAAGACTTGAGAGCCATCACTCTCCCCTCCACTTGGTAATAAAACAAGAGTTCAAACGCAGGAACAGACGTACTTATTAAATAGAGCTCTAATGTTCAGCTTTTTTCAAAATAATTCAAAAAACTGTTTGTGCGCTATTCACATTTAGCCGATCAAAGCACATCCAATCGTTTCACTATCTAATTGTCCGTTTCAAATGAACGATTGAATATTTGCAAGAAGTTAGGGAAGTCTTTGGAAGAAAGGTTCACAAAACTATCCACAGTCTCTTTTGCTTCGATAAACAAACATTATCTTCAATGAACATGTGTCAACATATTTAATTATTGTACAGCAAATTATAATATCTCCGATAAATACCTTGCGAGGCGAACTTGCTCGAAATACTTTTCCGTTTCTGTAACACGAAATAATCTGTCCAGCTATTGCTATTAGAAAGCGATAAACAGAGCAAGCTGTCCTCCATCACTGCACGTCCCGTCATCCCTCTTTAGCGGTGCCGATATGAGTTGCCCTTCGCATGTCTGCGTAATGCCCGCGACGGGAATCTGTGTCCATCCCTGAGGTACGCATCTGACGTATCAGTTGACGCCGGACTTGGTTTCAAGAAACATTAGCAAAGCTGTCTTTACTATCTGCCGTAAAGACAAATCATTTGAGAAAATTAATTTTTTTCTCAACAGTCTTCTTAGAGGATTGTATATAGTTACCATTCTCTCAAATACCAATTAAAACCCAATATTTATAAATTCATTTTTACTTACATTTACTACAGGTAATCTAATAATAAAAATCATATTATTCGTTTGCTTTAAATTATAAGGATTGAAAAACAAAACAATATATTACAAAAGACAACAAAAATATAAGATTACGAGTACTTAACATTCACTGCACTGAGTCGCACTCTTCAAGTATTTCACATTCATTATCAGTTCGATCAAATTATCAGATGCATTAACAAAAACCTGAAGTTATGTTACATTCATTTTTAGTTGGTTTTTTATAGAATTTATCATTATTCAGATAAAATACTTTAACATTATTCAGGTGTGAATTCTATCAGCCTCTCTTGCTGATTTCCTCTCTTGCTCTTTCCCTGTATTTCTTTTCTTTTATTTTGATCATTTATGGTCATTTCATTTTCAACAAAATTAAAATGCTCTTCGCTTTTCTTTATTTCTTTATATCACGTCTTCTTTGTCTAAGTCCTTCTAAGAGGACAGGCCATAATCCATGTCCTTACTAATATACAAATGAGAAAGTGTCAGTCTATATGCTGCCTTTTCACGATGAAACCACTGAACTAATCATGGCGAAATTTGGCAAGGAGATAGTTTATATGTCCAGGAAGAACATAGGCTAACTTTTATTTTAAACACGTGTGAAAGAAAGATATACAATGGTATTTAAAGATAAATGGCGATAAAGTCGGGGAAAATTCCATCTTTGGAGAGGTATATTGGCTTACGGTTAGAGATTGATGATAACTCGGAGGGGCAATATCATTTGCCTTAAAGAGTTCTACAAAAACGTCCGCGACAACCTATGCCTACCTTCAAAGGCTAATCTAAATTACCGAAGAAAAAGGTTTTGAGAATAAACGTGTTATAATACTTTAACTTAAGATAGTAATTTAGGTAAGAAAAAACAAATCCTCGTCAAATTAAATTCTGATTCAGCGCTTTATATAGATTGAACTACCTTCCGGAGTTAGCTCCGGGACATTCTCAAAGTCATAATCTACTCATAGAAAGAGAAATACCACTCACTGATAAAATGTAAAAGTAATATACCGATACTGTATCAAGTTTATAGTTTTCGGGACCTCTGAAATTTGTTGTGATATTCCCGATGCATAAGTTCACTATTAGACCATATACTTCCCTAGCACCTCTTGGGAAGGGGATGCCATGTAAAAATTTACGGAAACGACATCCGTGACGAGTCCCCAGTTTTCGGCATCACTGAGCTGATCGTGAAAGTCAAAATTCAGCCACCACGGAGAAAAAGACATCCCTTGCTTCCCTAAAGGGAGGGTGGAAAGAGGATGAAGGAAAAGATAATTGAAAAGGATCGATTTGCATCGGATCCATAGTTTTCCGGTTGTCTGATATGTCTATCAACACCGTTAAGCATATATTTCTTCCTTGTATCTTACACGTGGAGAATATATGTGAAACCATTTCCACCCAGACAAATGGTGTACAGTTGTGGAAGGCGAACGGATAATTTAGTGGTTAACACCCCTGCGATCAAAGCAGGAGTTTCGGGATCGATTCCCGGCTCGTCTCCATTTTCACCTGACCGAATGTTATCACAATACCGTCAAGTTCAAGTTCATATCACATCGGGGCACCGTACTTTTTAAGTTAGAAATGAGAAAGGTGAGTCGTAAAAATAACGTAAACCGACCGATATTAGGGTCGAAATCATAACTTTCGGGGATTTTGAAAATAAAAATTATACTCCTGGCGTCGCTATGAAACCTTTCAGACCATATAATGTGCACGACACCCCTAGAGGTCGGGAAAGCGTGGCACGAAAAATGATCGAAAATAGTCGATATTAGAGCCGAAGCTCTAGCTGTCAGGACTGCTGATATGAATAGAGACACTTCCGATGTTATGTTAGAGTNTGTTATGTTAGAATTGGACAACCATGGGGGGGGGGGATAAGCAACCCTAGAAATCCTATATAGTGGGAAGAGAGAATCAAGCAAAATAATTTATCAAAAAAGATGGATTTTTGTGTTTAATCCTTGAATTTCGAGGTCTTTCAGATGAACAATGACATGATAGTGTTTAAATAAAAGTTCAGCAATGTAAGGGTTAAACATACCTTACTCTCCTTAGGGTGAAGTGCTAGATTCGATTGATTTGTTTCTCTCAAGGGCAACTTCACGTTACTTGCTCATGAGTGATTTCATCCAAAAATTTGTTAAATCTAGCTGCTGGAGAAGAAACTCAAGATGTTGTATAAAATCAAATTTTATACTACATTTGCATTATTATGAAATTGAAAAATGAGGATGCTGTACATTAAAGAGCAGTAAATAAAATTATTTTGGTTTAAAAAATAGAATTTATTTTTCCCTTAGTAAAATAAGATTGGTATACGGAAAAACCCGGGAAAAAAGCTAGTCCACTATAAATTCTGGTGCGACGGGACAGAACCACATCCCCAAGTTCCATTTTCTCAATCCATGTTATGGATGGCACTTTACGAAGATTTGCAAGACATTTCGGACAAATTACTGCCCATTTTCTAACAAATTACCGTAAATTAGCGGAACCTATATTACACAGACTCTTGTTTGCGTTCGACTAGGAATATGACATACAATTCTACAACTTCCTTGGCATAAGGTAATCGACTGAATTGTAATATTTTATTGACGCTTTTAAGGAATGTGATTGGACACCGATGCTTTCGGCCAAAGAAAGGTGAAATTCCTCTGTACTATCCAAAAACACCAGATCTTGAAAAGCTAGCTTCCTTGTCTCCCATCTTAAGCTGATGAAGAAGAAGCCGACAGGATTATTCAGTTCAAATTATTCGTAATTATAAAAAAAGCATAATTATTCAGTTCAAAGGCAACTATACTAGGCAAAAGTTCAAGGAGTTATGCTTTGCAGGGGTGCAGTTGGAGGTAACTGTTTGCGGAAGTACAGCAAAAACAATTTACCTTGCCAGATTTATTCAGCCTCAGAATGGTGAACGACTTTACTTCCTGAGGTCTTACCAACAGCAAAAATATAATTTTTGTTTTATTTGCAGATAATTATATTACTTTATTAAATATTTGTGGTTTATATTTTTGTTAGGTACATAAGCTGTTGGGAGAGGAATCCCGTCAATTTGGCCTGAGTGAGCACACTAAGGCCTCACTCCTTACAACTGTCTTATCCCGTGCAGCAATTTCTGTGCACTTTCGATCGATCGAGTCGCCAGGGGCTGGAGTTTGACAAAGTATTGCCCGATGAATAAGACTAATGGCTCACATTTATTTATTTGTAACGCGATATATTGATTCTCATCAACAATTTTTTATTATTTCAGGCAAGAAAAAATTAATTAGTGTATTTTTGGGTTTTAAAAAGTATTTTCAATATTTGGTATTATAATAAAATGTTTGGCGCCGTAATTCCGAACACAATTTTTTATATTCTCGCCGGACATGCCCTGTAAAATATTAATTAGAACAGCGTAGATTCATAATAATGGTGAATACGATCATAACAAAAAATTGTGCCTTCAACATCAGATGAAATATTTGATATAAAATATACTATAACTTGCAGTCCGTACAAAAAGACCGCCGCCAGTTGCAAAGCCCAAGAATACGAAAAGAAGAAATAGATTCCGTTTCTTCAAGAAATTATTATTAGATTTTAGCAAGAAAAACGTAAAAATGCATATAGGTTTTTAAACGGTAGATTGACGTACAAATTTACGAGTCTACACCAACTGAAACGTCAAGTTTTATGAAATAGTGCCACAATACATTCCGATGAAAACTATCCTGATTTCAACATTTCCCTATCGGACTACGTTGACGACATATGTTTTGTGAGGTAATTCGCTTGAATCTGATTATCAGAAGAATGAAAACGAAGAAACAGAATGCAGATGGAGGACACTCCCGGATCATCAAAAAACATTACTTTAAATAAACAATTGTAGATACGATTAAATAATCACTATTCATAATTAAAATATAAACGTAAGATACATATTTTCGCAAGAATATGAAAATTTCCCTCCACTGGCCCATCCTTGAATTCGGCCATAGGAGTTCAACTCAGAGAGGAAGTGAACTCACAGACGCGATCAACTTGAATGGCAGTATTGTTTAGTTTCGATGTTGTTTCGATATTGTTTTGCAGTGCTGACTTTCTGTAATAAAATTCACAAAACTCCACAAAAATGTCTGAATGTAAGAAAATTGTAAAACTTTCAGGAACCGTATTCCGGAAAATGTTAGGTCCACACAGACAATTCTAGATTTAAAACGCTTCAAACTTAAGGAATAAAAAAATGCAGCGTATTATTTCAAAATCTAGAGATTTAGCGTTAAAGTAGACAGAAACCCCCAAAAAGTAGAAAATGTGCCGTTCTTTGTTTATTTCCGGTATGTTTGGAAAACTGAACTGGTTGTACACGATTTGCCTCGTCGCAATGCTCTGAAGTTGTTTGACCGAAACAGTTACCGCTCCAACTCAGACTAAACAGTTTTCCTTGGAACCACCTCACAGTCACTTGACGCTAAACGGTTCTAATTGGAACTGTCGCTTCGTTGAAACGGAGTAGTTCCGCTTAGAGTCGTCTCGCTGTCACACAACGACTCGTGGCAGCGAGATTTGCTTGGTCGGAATGTAGTGGTCAGGTACTGGCATCGTTCTCGCGATTCGGACCGCCGCTCTCCCACTAGGTTACAGCACGTCGCGCGAATGCAGATGCGATCTGGTCATGGACAGCTCTGCTGCGTCGATCAGTTAACCGCCATCTGCCATAAGAAACGGTGAATCTTGAACGTCCCAAGTATGTCGGCGGAAAGTTATAGAAAGTACAGCGATTTTAACTCTTGGACTAATTCTAAAACATTGATGAAAACACCAGTCCTGTGATAGAGGAATCAGTGGTGTCAAGGATTGGGATATTATATCTCGGAATTCTCCGAAATTATTGCGAACGTATGTTTATGTTCTCAGTCTATAATAATAATAATAAATTTATTGTCAAAAAACAGTACAAACTGCATATGACCACGTGGAGGACAATAAACTAATTTACTCTCCGTTTAGTCACTTGTTTATATTACTTTCTGGGAAATCAGAACATACGTCCATCTCCACTTTTACATTCAGGTATAGAGCAGTGCCTCATTATTTCGAGTTACATACGAATAAGACACTTGCAGCACAAACAAACAACCAAACACGCGTGTCAGCAGAGTTCAGCCCAGGGGCGGATCCAGGATGTGCGGAAGCCGCCACCGAAATTTATTTTTAAATTAATTTTTTGAAACTGAATTTCAGACATACTTATACGTATATAACACATTAACTTAATTTGCAGTTTTTACGAAAATTGCATTTAATAATCTTCAAAACTATGAATACCTTTAAAATATAATGGTAGATATCAATAGGAAGAAAGAAAAGGCCTCAAACTAGGGAATTTCTTCGAGGTTTAATTTTAGGCTTTATTATCTATTTGTTATATGTGAACGATCCACGTCAATTGCAAAATTACGCTCTTTGCTAATTGTGTGTGTAGATTAATCGTGACTTGTTGATTCTGTTTTTATTACAAGTAGCAAACTATTTTCGTTCTTACATTAGGGGGTGCATTTTGCCTTGGGGTACTGAAACATTATACCTGCGCCACTATGCACCCTTAGTCTGACTTGTTGGAAATCCCCGCTTGTTTCCGGAGAGTAAATTATTTTGTACTCCACAGTTCCTCAATTTTACTTGCATTTTTCACATGTATTTCTCAATATTACATACATTGGCAATTAAATAAGGTTTTCATACTACTTTCATAATCCTTTCCGCTGTAATATCGTTATAGTATTCATTTTCGGAAAAGCAAATTGGTCGTGGCGCTGTCCGGAATGTGGTTTCATACGCTTCCCACCAAAGGCGCCAGCGTTGAGTCAACTCAAAGCGCGGGTAGACAATTTTGACGATCAGAGGAGAGATGCAAGCGACATCAAAATCGGGATATTCCTCCGTGAAAATTATATCAATACTCATATGATTTGAAGACATTCTTACTAATCAAAATATTCGAGTAAAATATAGGTAAACAAATTGAGATGAATTTTAGTAACTAGAGATACCCGAGGATAGTAGAGCGTCAGTCATCTGAAATGGTATCATGGAAAAGAAAAGTAACAAAATAACTCGCGACGACGCGACATCGATGATGTCATTCCCAGAACGTACAAATAATTAGACTAGAAAATTAATATTATCTGATTCGATGAATTTAAGATAAGCATTTTCTCTCCAATTCATTTTTTCCCGCGAACTCCTATGAGTAAAGATACAACTGAATTTTGATTATCCGAACCATGCCGACAATACACAAAAATTGGATAACCGACGCTCCACAGCACTGGTTATTACTATAGTGCATCTCAATGAGTTTTTTTCTCTACTCACGTAATTTTTCTGCATGCATTTTTACAGAAGAGATGGGCGATTGTTGAAAATATTTCCATTAATCAGTAATCAATAACTTGAAATGTACTATTATTATCCATCAAATAATCGTCGTAACGTAATAAATTGAATAATTGAGTGGGTTTCTAAATAGTGTGAGTGAAATACTATTACACAACCACATTTTAATAGCATGTCATTAATACAAATAGTTTCATTTTAAAAAGAGATACATAGAAAATATAATTGAGGCATCATTATATAATAATGGCACAATAATTAAAATTTATACACCCATATAGGAATTGGCAACCTTTCCACACTCAGGCAAGACCCAGTCATCTGAAGTAGAATTTTTGGTAACTTCATTTGAGGGATAGTAGGCTGCTTTTTGATATACAATTTGTATATTTGATTTCTACAACATTTTGTAAATTTTTTTCTTGGGAGGTTGGGATAAAATTGTTGATAAATTGATGATATATAACTATTTTGAAATTCATTTGAACAGTATAAAATCCTGATCAGATGGAGTTGTTCAGCTATGAATTTGGTGCTTAAGATATTTAACATCACACCTAAACAAAAAAACTTTTCCAAGAAGGGTGGACATTTCTTTTTCAGTACAAACTTCATTTAATCGAGTTCTACATTTCTTTGAACTTTTGGGATAAGGGAGGGGCTGGCAACTAATTTGATTACAAGTATTTTTTATAAAACTTTTAAGTATTTTTTTATTGATCAGTACAAAATTTTACAATGTGTCCTCTGTCAAACCACATTTTCTACTACTATCCGTTGTGAAAATGGGAGAAGGCGACAATTACCCCAACTCCTAAAATTTGAATTGTAAATAACTGCCAGATGTGAACGGGTGCTATCATATTTAATACTACTTTATGAATATAAGCCATGAATACAATTGCACATTGTATTTTAGAAATATTTCCCATTCTCTAAATCTCATTCCAATAAAATCAAAACAAAGAATGTTTTCAGGTTTTATTAAAAAGTCAGTATTTTTTTCTGTGGAATTTCAGAATTTTTGCAAAAGTTTTGTACACTTCCATGATTTTGCTATTATTTACAGAGAACATCCGACATACTTATATACTGATTACAAAACAGATTCCCTAAAAATAAATAATTACAAAGGTACACTCACAGAAAAAAAAAGAAGAAAAGAAAACTATGTAAAGATTATCAAGTATAAGTATGTGAGCATTAACCCCTTCAATGGTGTTTTCTCTTCACTAAAAAGATTAAAGACTTAAGGGTAGGAATTTATCATGCAAGTGAAGATGGTATTGGTAGGAAAGCCTGAAATAAAATAAAATAAAAATTTATGTAACAGTAAATTTATTGACGTTCACCTAAACAACACACAACTATCGGGGTAAGTTTCTCATACTCACAATATATTACAAGCGTTCAATATTTTACGTAAGAAAAAATTGGAGAAATAGAATAAATTTAATTACTTTTCATTATTTAGTGCTTGGATAAATTCTTCTAATTTTTCTTGAATTTGTCTCACTCTCTCTGAAATAAGAACAAAGTTATTCAAAAATGAACAGAAAATCCAGATACTACAATATTTGCAGTAACTACAATAAACTAAGTTAAATTGTATTAGTGTCAACTTTGTTTTGAAACCAAAGGAAGAAAAATGTGATTCTAAAATTGATGTAGCGTAACTAGATTTACAAATCTCAACTATCAATCAACTCCCACAATTAACACTTCAAATGACAATAACTCAAAACTGCGGGGTCCATGTAGGACACTAAAGTTTTTAATTTAATTTCCTCTATCAGCTGTGATTTTCTCCATTTCATAACAAATACATGTAATCATAAAAATGGAATTGCGAGCAAAAAATGAAAATTTTTCAAAATTTGTAATAGTATTTTTCTAGTAAATAAAATGTGAAAAACACCAAGCAAACAAATTGAAAATAATGCACAAGAAGCTCTTAACAAATTTCCCACAAATATTTGTTGACTTTGTTCAGTGCAATAAATTTCTTGCAAAACTATAAAGAATGATTCTCTTTTATGCTATTCTACTAGCAAATTAGACATTTTAATTGTTTTTTGTCTGTCCAGTCTGGGTGGGCAGTGTTCACATGCCTGACTGACAAATCATCTTCAATTTGCTCCCCCGCCACAGAGTGAGTTGATATTTATGGACAAATTACACGTAGGAAAAGTTTTGCGAGTCAAGAAATCCACTCATTCATCAGAGGATTGCTTGCAAAATTGCTTAAGAAATCAGATGATAGGGAGAAACACCAACCAAATATACTTAAGTTTGTTAAAAGTTACATTTTAACTCAATACTTTACAGAATGTAACAGCATAAATGTGAATAAGTGTAATGATACATGGATGAGCATGGGGTATAGCATGAGGTAATTCACAACCTCACCTGGTAATAGGAAGGTTAACTAACGAGAGCATACTATCAGGTTCATCAAAGAATACTTGGTAAAAAAGTCTAAAATTAGGTGATCAACATGGGAGACAATTACAATGCCTTTTTAGTATTAGTTATGGCAAGGAAAATTATTCTTAAAAATTACTTACTTAATTCCTCAGCTAAATTCACTCTCCTACCAGTTAAAAGTTTCACTTTCTTTTCATTATCTTGGCTATAATCTTCTAACACCTCCTTAATTTCCTTATCCAAACGACGAGCTAGAAAAAGAACAGGATACTTTCAACATAAGCTTTAATATGCTGAAAAAGTACAGATGAAGTTTGAAGGAAAAAAACAACTTAAGATAGATAACAACCATGCCGGCATATTAATAAATCAATAAAAAAATCCAATTTTAGTACCTTCCCTATTCATAACTTGCTGTCTAAGTGCATTAGCAGTTACTCTCAGCACCTGCTGTAATCGCCAGAATAAAACAACATCTGCACAATCAACCTAAAACAAAAGAAAAAAAATTAAAAATGACACGCTCAATAATACTTTTACAACTTAAAGCATAGTCATTACAATATTTCATAGCAACCATTAGGTCTGATGTTTTTACATTAGCACAAATATTACGAGAGCTCGTGCTCCTCAAATAATGCTGTCAAGACCTCCCAACAAATAATGCTGTCAAGACCTTGTGTGAGATTGCGTTTTGAAAGAAAAACATTGCTTTCAAACTTAACTTTGTTTTATGAAGAATGAACAATTGTTTCCAACCTGCAGTTCAAACAACAAAAACCACACATATCTAAATGCGTTTTTTAACGTTCTATAGTTTCCTTTTCTGCTATTTTGATACCCCAATTTTTTTGTTCCAATGCAAACTTCATTGCAATCACAATCTAATTCATTCAGTAAAAGCCAGGTATATTGTTAGGAGATATTTTCTCTTTCTAATTAGCCTTAAACCATGGTTGCATGTTCTGGTGAAAAAATTATATTTACATCTTAAATATAACTTTTATCAACTCACCATAAGTGAAAATAAAGAACAAACTAACTTGCACACACACACACACACACACACACAAATGAGACCATTAAATAAAACAAATTTAATACATAATTTGTACAATTATAGATGAAAGTGAAGAGTTATTTACTTATGTTAAAAAATATTCAACTTCGAGATACAAACACAATTGTAATTACCAGAGCCTTTCCATGTAAATTTTACACCTACAGTATGAACTTACTTCATCAATTTTCTGATTCTAACCCTAGAGAATATATTTCATCATTTTATTTATTTCATGTTTTGTTTTTATGATTGGCTGAGATTCAGGTCAGCCGGTTTGCTCTTCCATTTAACCCATTAATTTGGGGAAAGGAATTGGGAAGGAGAGATGTTGGGTTCTAGAGAAATTTAAGGTATCGAACTGACATCAGTCTTGAGCAGTTGAGGGAAACACCAACTGAAAACGTCGCCCAGTTCGGCCGAGCAGGGAAACAAAACTGCGCTCTTTCACTCGGCAGTATGTAGGGAGCAAAAGCGCAAGGACTATGGTTGTCAGATGAGAACTATAAACAACATATTTTGCCCAATTTCAGTGAATTCCTTNAAACTGCGCTCTTTCACTCGGCAGTATGTAGGGAGCAAAAGCGCAAGGACTATGGTTGTCAGATGAGAACTATAAACAACATATTTTGCCCAATTTCAGTGAATTCCTTATATGACTTGATGAAACATGATCATATATTTATCATAACCTGTAAACTGTAGATCATGTTCTGGCCTAAGGGATAAATCATGCTTTTAAAGGATCACACAAATATTTAAACTTCCTTGCATATTTGTATTCTTTCATTCAAGATGTTGAATTCATTACTATGAAAGAAATTGAACACATTGAACTATTTCCTTCACCTAACTATGTATAGTCTCTCCAATTGTACAGTTAAAATGCAGTTAGATATACAGTTAAAATGCTAATTGTACAATATATTTTATACATAAAAAGAGATTTGTCTTTAAACAACAATTCTAATTTTTTGTTTGCAAATTATGGTTGGTGATATCATTTAATACCCACTAGTAAGCCATATTGATTAAGTCATAAGATTTTATTTCATCTGTTGATTCTTTTTGAGATGGAATGCAACTGCTGTAAGCCTAATTGAAAGTTAAATAGAAGAACTGCATTTCATAACACACACAGTCTTAACTTCTCATTAAAACTTGTTTTTCAAGCATACCATAATTTTCAAATTAAGTATTAAAATGTTATTTGATGATTTATTTAATACTGATATTTCACTGAGTCTAGATATTCAAGTACTTGTTTCTAATTCTCAAACAGTTCAAACTGTTATATGTACGTTGTAGATAAAATAAATATTTTTAGTATAAGAAAAATAATATATAACCTACTTTTTCAACAATTAATACATTTTAATAATCACATGCCAGGTTTTATCAATCTTTGTTTCACCATTTGACAAACTTCAAATTACTAACGTATAGCCAAATTATTCAAAACTATTCTAGTGCTCATTAAATCATTCATCAGTTCCATACCTGTATCCAAGTATAGAATAAACATTTTGTAACATTCACCTTTGTTACAGGAAAGTGTGAATATTGAGTATTCATCCATTTATAGTCAATAAAGAGCTGAGTTTCATACTGTTCTACACTACCAACTTCAAGGTGATGAGAAAATGAGAGAAAACTAAGTTGAAAGTGTCAAAATTTTCACTCAAATTTTCAAAAAAATGAAATTTAAGTTCATAAAGGTCAGTTTGATGGTTTTGAGAAACCTAGCATTAGCATGCATCTGGGAATGAATGCATGGCATACTACCTTTAGTTAATTGATGAGTTTAACTCTAACCATTCATCAACATTCAGCCCATTGCATCCTATAACACAACCATCTCAATTGAAATAAAATACCTCTTTTTCGTGGCCTTGATGATACAAATAGAAAGCTTTCCGGCAGTCATAAGCACGAGCCAAACTCTGTTTCAAAAAATGGCGCCTGTAAACTGGATGCCAAGTTTCACGGATGAACTCATTGTCAATATCAACACCATTGCGTTGCAAATTTTTACGAACTGTTGTGATTTCATCATATGAAAGAGATGGTGAATGTTTCTACAATCAAAGTAAATATATTAAAAATAAACTGATAAATCAAGTTAAGAAAATTATTAACAATCTAGAACTTAAAAAAACTCACATAATCAGAATACAGAATTTTCTCCAACTCACTTTTCACAGAGCATCGTTTGCTCTGTTCGGGAGAAAGATATTGCCAGTACATCCATCGTTCTGAAGTTGATGGTCCAAACATAGCTTTCAATATCTCTTCTGTGGCCTATAATATATATAAGATCTTATTGAGTGAAATTTTACATATGTACAAAAATAGTTGGAACACACAATTACTAAGTTTAGTGACAAACCTGTAACTTTTCCTTAACGCTAGTTTCCAAAAACTTAACAGCTTGATCCCATTGTTGCTTATCATACACAGATCTGTCTTCAAGAGTGTTAAGTTGAATCACTCTCAGCATGTCTGATGCCTAGTATAGAATTTTACAGGAAAACAAAATTTTAAAAAATCTAATGGAAATTTGTTTCAAATATAAAATATATAGAAGTTAAAAAATTCAAAACTAACTTTATCTTCCCATGAATGTCTACTCATTGCATCATCAACCACAGATGATTTCAAATTGTCAAAGAGATCATCATGATCTTTCGACTTACGAGCCCTTTCCATAAACTGGCAGAATTCTTGTTGCAAAGACTCCCAACCTGTTTCCACAGATTTTTGCGGGAGTTGTTGTTCAGCCCACTGCTTCAATTTTATGTCCACTGTTGTGTTAAAAGTGCCTAAAGCAAAGAGTACTCATCCAATTATTGAGATAAAGAATATTATGCCACATATTTAAATACAATCAACATCTAAAAATACTTCGTAATATTGCCACATCACAAAAGATTCAACATATTTAAAATGTCTGTATAAAATTCATAAATGAATTAAACCAACCCTCTTTTCTAAACTGGTAGTTATTTATCTTGCTTGAATTTAATTTTTTTTTCATAATGGCATAAAAATTGAATTTTGTAGGAAGAATAAATAGATGGATAATTGCATTAAGCAATTAATTTTAATCCTAAACAACATAAGGATATTTTTTTAGTACATGCTAAAGTACAGATACATTTCTATTGTCATAATTACATAAAAGTTAATTCATCACGGGCGTAAAACGTCTACTGAGAACCCTTTAAAATAGTATTTTGGTACTTCTCAATGTAATTCTACATGTACTTGATATTCAAAATAACAGAAGAAATAATTGAGGGAAAAATCACTGTTAACAATGCTATTTTGTTATTATAAAAATTATGTTAAAAATTACTGCCTACAAGTCCAAATTTAGACATCACTGGAAGCGGGTGACATAAAAAAGTAAACGAAAAACACGGACATGTTTGATGAACACATCTCAAGGTCACAGAGATGAATAGCGACACTCTTGTATTACTTATTCACACTTCTGGGCAGTGCCATATTGAATCAGGTAAAATTTAAAAAATCATTATCTTACCAGGTAAATAACTTCAATTAATGTTAAAGTCGAAGTATCCCACAACAGGTCATGAAGGTGCCCCCAAATATATCAGGAATCAAAAGAAATGTAAAGAAATATTGTAAAGATCACAATTTAGTCAATTGGACAGATAAAAAGAAACATCAAAATTTAGTCAAAAGATAAACATTTTAGACACATTTTAAAATCAGACATATAGAAAAATCACCAAAGTCGTCAGTCATTTTAATCTGCTTGTTTGGAAGTGTGTGTTTAAATACCTTTCAAAGAATAAATTCTTTAATTTCAATACTCTGCGAGAATAAACGTTCTCAAAAGCATCTTTGGCAAATAATGAAATTGAAGAGTGGGACTAATATCACAATTATTATTTTATTGTTAATGAATATAGTTATTATTGTTAATGATAGTCAGCTGGTTTGATACAATAATTTTCTTTTGAAATTATTATTTCAATTGTCTGTTAAGTTATAACCCTCAAGATAATTAATCAAAAAATTTGTTTTTTAATTTAAAAATGATAGTTATTTTAAAAAATTATTAAACAATTCAAATACATTACTATTAAACTAGAGTCAAGTTATATTAATGAATGTTGACAATTTACGAGTGGGTAAAGGGCTGTAGAGTCCAACAACAGCCAAATAACTTGGGTATACCAATGCATATTACCTATACTTTACTGAATGTTGATATTTAAGATGAGGTATCAATCTTACAAAATACCAGAACCAAACTTTTTGTTCAGTTTTAGTAGATTTTCTAGGTTATTAAGTTACTATTAAATAAAAATAGTTTATAGGTGTTCTTCATAACAAAAGTGATGAACCTGTAAGTAAACGTTAATCACTAGCCTTCATTCTTTCCCAATTCTCTCAAAATCTGATTTGATTAGTTCAAATGAGTCCGAGATCCCTTTCAATATTCCCTTGAGTTTTAAATTGCTTGCCTTCAATCAACTTGAAACCTATTCTTTCCAGATGCNCCACAGATTTTTGCGGGAGTTGTTGTTCAGCCCACTGCTTCAATTTTATGTCCACTGTTGTGTTAAAAGTGCCTAAAGCAAAGAGTACTCATCCAATTATTGAGATAAAGAATATTATGCCACATATTTAAATACAATCAACATCTAAAAATACTTCGTAATATTGCCACATCACAAAAGATTCAACATATTTAAAATGTCTGTATAAAATTCATAAATGAATTAAACCAACCCTCTTTTCTAAACTGGTAGTTATTTATCTTGCTTGAATTTAATTTTTTTTTCATAATGGCATAAAAATTGAATTTTGTAGGAAGAATAAATAGATGGATAATTGCATTAAGCAATTAATTTTAATCCTAAACAACATAAGGATATTTTTTTAGTACATGCTTAAGTACAGATACATTTCTATTGTCATAATTACATAAAAGTTAATTCATCACGGGCGTAAAACGTCTACTGAGAACCCTTTAAAATAGTATTTTGGTACTTCTCAATGTAATTCTACATGTACTTGATATTCAAAATAACAGAAGAAATAATTGAGGGAAAAATCACTGTTAACAATGCTATTTTGTTATTATAAAAATTATGTTAAAAATTACTGCCTACAAGTCCAAATTTAGACATCACTGGAAGCGGGTGACATAAAAAAGTAAACGAAAAACACGGACATGTTTGATGAACACATCTCAAGGTCACAGAGATGAATAGCGACACTCTTGTATTACTTATTCACACTTCTGGGCAGTGCCAGATTCAATCAGGTAAAATTTAAAAAATCATTATCTTACCAGGTAAATAACTTCAATTAATGTTAAAGTCGAAGTATCCCACAACAGGTCATGAAGGTGCCCCCAAATATATCAGGAATCAAAAGAAATGTAAAGAAATATTGTAAAGATCACAATTTAGTCAATTGGACAGATAAAAAGAAACATCAAAATTTAGTCAAAAGATAAACATTTTAGACACATTTTAAAATCAGACATATAGAAAAATCACCAAAGTCGTCAGTCATTTTAATCTGCTTGTTTGGAAGTGTGTGTTTAAATACCTTTCAAAGAATAAATTCTTTAATTTCAATACTCTGCGAGAATAAAGGTTCTCAAAAGCATCTTTGGCAAATAATGAAATTGAAGAGTGGGACTAATATCACAATTATTATTTTATTGTTAATGAATATAGTTATTATTGTTAATGATAGTCAGCTGGTTTGATACAATAATTTTCTTTTGAAATTATTATTTCAATTGTCTGTTAAGTTATAACCCTCAAGATAATTAATCAAAAAATTTGTTTTTTAATTTAAAAATGATAGTTATTTTAAAAAATTATTAAACAATTCAAATACATTACTATTAAACTAGAGTCAAGTTATATTAATGAATGTTGACAATTTACGAGTGGGTAAAGGGCTGTAGAGTCCAACAACAGCCAAATAACTTGGGTATACCAATGCATATTACCTATACTTTACTGAATGTTGATATTTAAGATGAGGTATCAATCTTACAAAATACCAGAACCAAACTTTTTGTTCAGTTTTAGTAGATTTTCTAGGTTATTAAGTTACTATTAAATAAAAATAGTTTATAGGTGTTCTTCATAACAAAAGTGATGAACCTGTAAGTAAACGTTAATCTCTAGCTTTCATTCTTTCCAAATTCTCTCAAAATCTGATTTGATTAGTTCAAATGAGTCTGAGATCCCTTTCAATATTCCCTTGAGTTTTAAATTGCTTGCCTTCAATCAACTTGAAACCTATTCTTTCCAGATGTCATCTTATGAATTGTTTTATGCAAGTCGGTTTAGAAACTACTACTCTCTACTCCACAAGCTGATAGTTATTGTTGAGTGAACCTTTC
>NNCF01129093.1:0-25919 GCA_002313205.1 Laupala kohalensis | reverse complement strand
CTTCAGTAATTCGGTCTTAACAAACACGACCGTTTCATAAATATAAATGCAGGGAAGTGTTAAGATATTTAATTCCTTGAATAAAGGTTTACAAGAGTTTCGGGGGTGAGATTTTCAAATTATCCAAACTATCCTCTTCTGAACTCTGAATGTTTGAATCATCTGACAGGAATTGCCCCAGAAGGTAATGCTGTAACGTAAAAGGGAGTAAAGGTTTGCAAAATATACGCAACGGGAAATACGCGGGCTAACTGCGTTAACTAAGATTCGGAATGCATGACACAATTTTCTTAATTGGGAATTTGCTTAATTTTCATTGTATAACTGGTAAAGAAAATTCTCTCTCAATTTATAAACTGATCTGTGTATGGCAGTGTAGTTTAAAAAATTGCATTGGGCAGTAGTGTGTGTTGTAATGCTTTGGGTTTTTTTTGTCTATAATAGATATTTATTGTGGTGTATTCTGTCCCATTTCAAGTCTTCTGAAATTTGAGGATGGTCATTGTGATAATCTGATCACGTGCCTGTACCAATAATTTTCGATATTTAACTGTACTATATTGAGTGAAGTAAGTCTTTTGTCTGTTTTGAATTGAAAAGTGTGAGATGGAAGATCATACTGATATTATATCTGTATCATGAAGATAAACTCTTTATATTTAAAAAGTTAAAACTCTTGTAAAAGAAGGAAAACACTGCTAATCCAATAGTAACTATATTTTATAAACTTGATTTTCACTTATATATTTTTGCTTTTTAATTTGTTATACAATGAATATCTTATAAAATGTAGTGCAGTTTTTCTTCTTTGTATGTAGTCATAAAAAACGTTTTGATATTATTTTCACATTTGTCTTTTAGGATTCTTAATAGAAAATTTGTGTGTTAGAAACTCAAGATGCCACGGAATGCATTAGCATGCGATTTTCTTCAAGCAAGTTTTGAATTGTTCTCAGTTTTTCTGAGTTGGGTTGATTGTTTGAAACCAGAAAAATGACGTTTGTCAAGTACAAATATTTGACTGATAATGCTTATCATCTCTTGTGGACTACTTTTTACCAACTATTATTGAAGTCAAACTCTTGTTCTCATAGTATGTTTGTTACTTGAACAAATTTGGATGTTTGCGCTGGATATATTCTCTTTTCTTTTTTTTTTTCTTCTTTCAATTATCTATTTCTCCATTTAAAACATTTTTATCCAAAGAGTGCATGAAATAATTCAAATGAAGTCAATAAGAAAAATATTCAATTAATAATGTTGAGCATTCACTTTTCTTAACTTAACAATATTCTTTACATAAAGTATCCATAATTTAAATGGCTAATACTATACTTTAAAGTCTGTGATTTGTGTATGTGCTTAAGAAGCAGAAACAAACCTGACTATGATGGTAGGAGTGTTAACTTATGATTTAATAGCAGGCTTATTAAATTATTTAGTTTGGCACACTTTTTTAAGGGATACATTTGGTATTTTGTTCTATATCAATTAAGTCAGTGTGCTGCATGTTAGATCACTTGTTCTCCGTAATGCTGTTTACAGGTTCTTTTAAAGATTGTGTACAGTTCTTTCTATACATGCTGTTTCTGTTGTTTTTCATTTCTTAAAACAATTTTCCTTCATCATTTACTTTCAATTGAATTTTTGAAGATAATTTTTTTTCTTGATCATTCCTTGTTATTACAAAATGCATTGCAAAAATCATGAAAATACCTTTGAGCTGCTGAGAATCAGAGTGGAGTAAGCCAATTTTTTATTTATTCTAGATTTTTAAGGGTTTCTTTGACACTCCATAAAAATCCCCTTAAAATGTAAAACAAAAATAACTGAGAATTTGTCATGTTACGTCGAATGAAAATGGTAGACGGGACCGGGATTCGAACCCGGGATGGCGCTGCGCCATCCCGTTCGCGAACGGGATGGCGCAGTCGGTAAGCGCATGAGCGCGTAGAGCTCAAGGTCCCGGGTTCGAATCCCGGTCCCGTCTACCATTTTCATTCGACGTAACATGATTAATCTGTTACCTGGCGGTGAGGTTCACCGCAATCTAGGACATTTCTATGTCTGAGAATTTGTGTTTGAAAATTATTACTTAATTTAAATATGTTGACTTTATGATCCTAATATTAAGAAAAAATATAAAGGGTCATAATGAATTGCACCACTGTCAACCTTAAGAATGAAATGAATGACTTACAGTTTTAATTATTGCACTTTACTGCTTGGAGAAGGATAATTATGAACATGGAGAGAACATGGCTTCGTGGAGAGAACGTGTTAAACTTAGTCCACGTAATTTTCTTAATTGCGAATGGAGTAACTCGCAAAACGTATGGTCAAAGTGATGGAATTATTCATCGATATATACTTTATTGACAGCATCTGTTTTATCATGTGGTCTTCCTATATGACGCAGTATCATGTTTCCGAAAGAAAGATGTCATCTCTGTGTGACTTTAAAGTGATTCATGTCTTGGAGGACACCCTCTAAATATTCTTTCGTAATGACATCCTGAGCATGGAGAGGTGACCCTACGGATTGTATTCTACTGCCTTTTTCGTCAAACGATCCATCCGATTGTGATAAGGAGCGATCCTCGAATGCTACGACATGTTGCGCAATGTCTTGAATGCCACCAAAGCGAAGACTCAACTGTGCGATGTCTTCCTCGAGTCTCTTTAGAAGGTCATGCTTGTAGACATCGAGTACATCGAGTATAGTCGTGTCGAGTATTGTAGTATTATCGAGTAAGTCCTTTACTTTTAGATTGATACTTTCAAAACGTTGATTCNTTATACACATCTAGATGTGTATAAGAGACAGGTGTTAATATGCTGTTCCAGAGTCGACGTCACAAAGTGACGTGTGGCAACATCCTCGCTTTCTCCTTCTTGTTCTTCTTCTTCTTCACGCACTTTACGAAGCACATCCTCTTCCAGATCTTTTCTTACACGCTCCACCAAATCACGCGAAAAAGATTCGAGTGATTCCTGTTTAATCGCGACATCCATCGAGGTGAACGTCTGGTACAGAAAAGCGAGTCGGTTTTGTCTTTCTTGCGACAAAGTTTTATATACTTCTTCAATACGATTGTCAATGTAGTCTTTCAGAGATGTTGGCGTGACGTAAGCCATGTTGCAGTGTATGAAAGACGTTGCGTTTTTCTAAACCTATCGTCAAGGACATATTCCCCCTCCCACCTGTGCAAAAAAAAAAAAAAATAGGACTCTCACGCAGACGCAAACCGTCTAAAACATTGTTGATGCATGTCGGCCAACACTCCCATGGACACGATGAATCCGCATGATCCACAACGTTCTACCTATTTTTTGTCGAGTAATCAAGGTGAATGAAGTGAGGAAAAACATAGAAAGTGATTTTTGAAAATAAAAATTTATTGACATAAGATGTTTCATACAAACACTATTCAAAATACTTTTGTAAAGTTTTTGTATGCCAATACACAAGGCGTTGTTGTTAATACTTTTTCACTTTTACATGATCATGCTTGAGCAGTAGGTCTATGAGAACTTCCCTACACATAATCTTATTTTCATATGCTCTATTGACGTAAGTTCTATATTTGTTTAACATAAAATATTTATCATGAATCTCTATATTTTCTGAATTGTAAATTTCACTGATAACATTAGACACTATATCTATAAGTCTGACACTTGTATCATCTATAAAGTCTTGTTTACGAAGTTTACTACACTGTTTGAAGAGTGTTAGTATTTCATTCTCTCTTTTTGCTTTCATAATGTGATGAATAATAGTTGTTGTGTAATAGAGTAAGGTGTTGCAGCGTGGGCTTGTATCCAGACATATTAATACGCGGATAGAGAGGATGAGTGTATCGAAACACATCATGTGATGTATCGAGAAAGATTAATGCTGCATTCACTGCCCTTCGACACATTGGACACGTCTTGTGCGATTTTATCCATGTTGTAAGACACGGTTTACAAAATTCATGTGCACAGTATGTTAACACTTTATCACTGACATAGACAAATGGAACAACTCAGTTTTGAAAAAATACGCACTACACCGCATCAGTTCTCTTCACATATGTATGTATAGTACAAAACGCGGAAGGTAATAGTGAAGATTGTGGTATGGAGGGCAAATGATCCAATCATGCATAGACGTTCGCGAGACCTGTGGTAGTTCGTGGAGTTCCCATCGATGAACGTTGTTCATGTCTTGTAGTAATGCTTCTATTTCATAGTCATCCCGCTTCACGAGTGTTTGACGCACACCGGACAATTCTGATGGTCTTTCATCCATCGTTGCAACACCAACACATGCCCACACGATGAAGTGAATAGTTTTGTGTTTCTTGTCTCTATTTTTCCTTCCAAACAAATGGGACACACGGTCATGATTGAAATCAATTATCTCTCTCACTCTCTTTTGCACCCGATCACTGTTTCTTTTTCTTCCAGACAAATTTTTGACTTGAGTGAAATCGAAGCACTCATTCAGTTGTTGTATGAGTGTTGCTCTCTTTGATGGAGACATGTGTAGTAGGTCTTGCTTAAGATAATAGCGTCAAATATTCTATACCAAGGGTTGACGACAGTATGGACATTCGAGATGATCTCTCATCCATCGAATCATACACGGTTTACAGAACGTGTGTTTGCACAATGAATGGTAAATAACAGTGGGTTCTTCCCAACAAATGATACGCGTAAACATTTTAAAAATTATGATAAGAATGATGCTACTCAGAAAGAAACAGTCTAATATAATATCCACCCACTTCCACGTGGCGGTGAGGAGAACAAGTTTTAGAATAGGATATGTATGAGGATGGCGAAGACCAACAATATCCAAATACTACAGGGCTGAGGTCTAGAGCGTGCACCAGACAAATTTGTTGTAGTGCGATGGTGTTGGCTTCGGCGTCGGCAGATCGAGTAAGGTACACGTTGTGTTTGAAGGCGTTGTATAGTTCGTAAGAGTCGTATGCCCTGCAAAATATTGGGCAAGACGTTGCACTTGATTACCACGAAGACTCTCCGTACAACAGAAACAAATGAGTGAAAAGTTTTTACACAAAGGTTGTTGGGTACACTCAACAGCTTGAGTGCAATGTGATGTACCTTGAACAAACGTTGGGAGGATGAAAGCTAATACCATCCAATACATCATTCTTCTCTCCAAACAACAGGTGCGACAGTCACGAACGAGTGGTGGCGGACCATCGACGTGTGTGCGACCAATGTTGTCATGTCGACGACAATATTGCAGTTGTATAATTTCCGGATGGCGTTGGATATGGTGTTGTAAACGATCATATACTGTTGGCACTTGATTATCAACCCAGGTAGTCAGAAAAGACAAAGGCAGATGCTGCAATGTCTCGTCATCCAAGAGTGCAAGATGTTTATTTTTAAGTAGACAGCAATAGCGCGTTGCATCGATTCAGATGGAGCATCAGACATTCTGCGTTGGATCAAGCAACCTTCTTCTGCTGCTGCAGCTGTGAGTAAACGTATATATGAAATGTGTTTCTAGATGAACTGTGCTTCCAACTTTTCACTGCACCGCTTAAATACAACATGAGCAGGATATGGACATACCGCATCATTCGGTTTATCATGTGGGAAACACACCTTAATTACATTTCCTGGATACACGTGCAACCACGAAGCATAATGACACTTCACGTGCAACCACATCATTAGGTCTATCACGTGGGAAACATAGCATAATGACACTTCACGTGCAACCACATCATTAGGTCTATCACACATTTTACGTCATTTGGAAAAAATTCATGTGCGTGGCATGACGTCACATAGGATCACGTGTGTAAATTATTTTTGGTGACTAATGCCTATGAATGAAATCCAATAATAATGTAATGGAGTGTCCTATGTTTATAATTTGTTTTATTTTCTATTGTAATTTTTATTATTATTTGTTTTTCTATTGAAGGGGATTAAAATCCAATTCGAATTTTAATTGTTTTCGTAATAATTTTTTTATATTTTTTACAATTGAACGTGAATGAAATCCAATTTGAATAATAATATTTTTAAATATTTATAATTATTGTGAATAATTTGTTTTAATATTCATAATAATAATAGTAGTTTGATTTCTCAATTGAATGCCAATAAAATCCAATTTTTAATTGAAGTTTTCAATTGGAATATTAATATTATTTTTATTATTAATGTTCTTTGTTTTTGGAATAAAATATGATGAATTATATTGAAAAATGTTAATGTTAGTGTCTTGTGTAATCGTAATGAAAGTAGTGAGAAATAAATTTTTTTAGCTTTGAAAATATTAATTTTAGCGTCGAAAGCATACTCCATTTTGTGAAAGGATTTGAAGATATCGCACCCTCATATCCGGGAGGTTGGACTCTCACTTCCGGGCTTGCGCGCTCGCTCTAATGATGGGAGGCGTCACACACACTTGATGAGATTAGACGACGTTTCCGAATGGCAGCTGTTTGACGCACGCACCCATTCTAGAGAACGGCGATGGAACTAAATATATGTGTTTCTGAAAAGAACGATGATTCATTGTGTAGTCTATAAAGCATTATGAATAGAAAGAGATGGGTTTGTATTTTATGATTTTTTCAATTGAATTTCAATGAAATCCAATATTAATTATTATTTGTTTTTCTATTGTATTTGATTAAAATTCTATTCTAATAATTATTTTTTAATATTAATACTTTTGATTTCTCAATTGAATGTCAATAAAATCTAATTTTCAATTGAAGTTACAATTCGAATAATAATAATGATATTAATTTTGTATGGCATTTGAATGCAATTCGATTCTTTTAATACTATTTATTAATTTTTTTTGCTCTTCTATTGAATGTCCAATTCTATTGAATTTGAAATGTCTTATGTTCTATATGCAATAATATGAAGAATTCTATTGAAATGTTTATGTTAGAAGCCGGAAGGGGGAGAAAAGAATGTCAATTTTCTTTATTATTTATTCCTATATTTTAGTTTTTTTGTAATCCATAAAGAATGGTAATTATTTATTTCTATGTTTTTTGTTTTGCATTTTGTTAAATATGTTTGATACATTTTGTTCTTTATGGATGGAAGGAATGTCAGTTTTTAATAATCTATTGAATTCCAATAAACTTAGCAAATGTTTTTAAAAATATGCTATAGATTTGGAAATAGTAATGTTTGAATTGTTTATTAAATTTAGTGAAGGGTTTTTTTCATTATGTCATCTCTGCATACAGGAATGTGGAATATAAAAGAAAATACAAAATTTATGTGAATGATTCACAGTAATTAAAATAACGTATAATAATGATAGAGAAGGAGCGTGTGTTTGAAGCAGCACCGGTTTTTTTATAGTTCACCGAACGTTCATAGATAGAATGTAACACATACTTTTATGGAAAGAGTCTTCCGTTGGACTTTGAAACGCGTCGCCCGCAGTGGGTTGTTCCCCGAAGGAAGCGACTGAGACGGGGATTTCAAAAGACAACGTTTGTTTTTAGCGAACCAAGAGATTTCCTGCTTTTAACGAACCGAAAAAAGGGATATGAAGTGATATGTGTTGATAGACACGTGTGGAGTAGTGCCTTGAAAAAACTGTATATATAGAGAGCATACGACATATGGAGAACGGACAGTCTGTTGTGTGACAAGTGCATTATGACGCAGAGTTAGATGAAAGTTTGTCTTTTTCTTTTATATAGTTTTGACATTGTGTGTTTTTGATATGGTTTTTTAGTGTGTCTTTGAACAAAGCGTTGAGATACGTTAATTTCATTTTTTTATTCCATTCGTACTTTGTTTGTTTTTTATAATCATAGAGATTGTATGTTGGAAAGTCGGAGGAATAGAATGAAAATGGAGGAAAGTCTCAAGGACGTTGATCGTATTAAAGTGGATATAGACAACCTTTGGAAGGATGAGGGGGAAGAGGATCACGATGATAATGGGAATTGTGTATACAAAGTGTTGCAACCGAAATTGAGAAGACAGAGAAATAGCAAGAGGGAGCAGATGTAAGTGAGTTAGGTTGTTGTATGTAAAACAAAACACAATTTTAAAAAGTAATGTAGTGGTCTCGTAACGATGTTATTTTGTTTTATAGGAAAAAAGAAACTATAAGACGAAACGAACCGCCCTTGAAGAATGTGAAAGATTTTGTTAAAGGAGAGATATTTTGTCCGTGCCATGGAAAATTATTAAAATCGAAATTGGGCTATATAATGCAGTACTGCTTTCTACAAAAGAAGAAAAAATTTTCCTGCCACGCAAGTATGGATTGGTTGTTATATCTCTCGAGAGGTCTAAAAGAATACACATTCTCAGTATGAAAAACATTATTATTTTCTGTTTCTTTATAGATTTGCTGATTGTATGAACAAAGAGGACGAAGATATCGACGATCCATTAAACCGCAGATTACCGCCATTGGAAACGGAGAAATCAATATTATATTCAACGATGATGATTGAACAATATATATTAAAAAAGTAGTAAGTGGATGAAAAAAGGAATAGTTTTTTATTAATGCTCAGTTGAATAAATTTTTTTTTTCGCTTTTCTACAAAAAATTACCATACTCATCTCTCTCGTTTTTAATATCCCGTTCTCTACCCCACCTCCCCCCCACTCACCACCATATGATCGATATGAGGAGGATAGAATGACGAAAAAGAAGAAGGAAAGGAAAAAAAATGAATATAAAACAATTTGAGTATTGTTGGAAAAAAAGTATACATTATTTTGTTAAAAAATACAATTTTGTGTGTGTATGGTTATTCACAGGGTTGTCCACCTTCGTGTAGAGGTTGTATATAGATTGAAGTACAGCAAGTTTTACTCCATGCATGAACCATTCTGCAGCAAGAGTTGCACAGGTTTTTTTCGATGACGTAGACGGGGATGTTGAACGATGACGTTCTTTTCGTCTTTTGGTCACACCATTCGTGTGTGTCTTTATAGGTTTGTTTGTCTTCTTTTTCTTCTTCCTACCACATTGACTACACTGTGCTTCATCGTCATGCAAAGACACACGTCTTCGTCGTTTGCGTGGTGGAGGTTGCGAGGGTGTAGTAGTAGAAGAACTCGATGGACAGTCTTCGACTTCTTCAATCTTTCCGTCTTCTACTGTTTCCTCTACGTCCATGATGCTTCTGCTGTCTTGATGACAAATCAACTAACATAGCGAACAATGTTTCAATGTAGTTATATTTTTGTGACGATACCCGTCACAGGATAATAGCTATAGAAACAGGGATACAGCAGAAGACAATATGCGGAAGTGTTAAGATGAATATTATCTCTCGTTTCAAAATCAATTTTAATGTCAACCATCGACTGAATGGTGGGTTGTTCAATCTGTCTGCAGTCAAACACAATGAAAGGATACATTGCCGTATAACCCTTGAACGTTATGGCGTTGAGGGGTTCTCTATAGTAGTAGCCACGTTCAAAATTTTTAAACATGTGAAATGTTTCTGGTGTTAATTGTTTTCCAGCAGCATCTGTCGTATTCGTCGGCCAACTGTAGCGAATGTCGTTGTAGGGAAGACATGTATCATTCAAGTATAACTTTGCCGTTCTCAGAGTAGCACTATCGAATTCACACGCATTTTTTTCTTTAAATTATCACGTTTGTTCGTTTGCAAAGCGAAAATGATATTCAGAGGCATCTCTTTCACCGACGTCGTCTTTACTGGCCAAATATTTTTCGTTTTTTGCGTGACGTGAGGTAGTTCATGCAGTTCCCATCGATTGAAACGAATGAGAATTTCTTTTTCTCGCTGAACGATATCCGACAAATAGAGTTGCATGTTGGGGTCCGGTTTTATGATGGGTAAACCCCAGCTTATGCGATCAATTTAAATGACACTGGGGGTGGGAGTGGCGTTTGCATCGTAGGGACAATCATTATTTGTTCGTGAACGTACCAACACCAGTTCATGGGAGACACCGTAGATAATCTTGGAATGATCTTCACAGAACCCCAACCATAGTTTCAGGGGAATCCAGGCCACGAATGTTCCATCCGCTTTAAGCAAAGTTTTGACTTCCTCTCCAAGATTTTCCTTTTCACTCCATCATGCGTGGTGAAAGTGACGTCGTTCTTTCGCTGATAGCCAGAGCACGTTCTTTATAGTGTTGGCTATATCCGGGATACGTGTACAATCAATTTGTGTACCATTAATTTCATAACGAATTTCGGAGAAGAGAAAAGCGAATCCGTTCTCATCAAAGTCGGCCGGTGTTCGCGTCGCTGGTTCTGATTTTTTCAACGCCTTACCCTCCACCACGAGCACACTCTCTGAGGGAAGAAGGTAAGCGGAATTTTTGTAACTGACGCTGATTCGAGTTTCATCGTTGTGATTGTAGCCTGTCGTGTACGGTGTATAGGTATGCACCTCGTTTCCCACGATATGTGTTTCGTGGTGTAGGGAGGGAAAGTTTTCAATGAGAAGGTATGCGTCGGATATCTGTACTTTTCTCCTCTTACTATCGTTTTGTGTTTGTATTCTTCTTCTTGCTCGTTTCATTATAAAACACGATAGCCTAATGCTTTTAAGATACGTCTGCTCGCAGATGTCAACGCAATGGTTTTACAAAGCATAATGTGTCGTCGACGGGGTAGTGGTTTCATTTTATACATGGTTTAGGGCTGAGGAGCAGACAGCAAGAGACCGATGTACTCTCTCGAAATCGTGTGAGCTTTCCCTCGCTGTTCTCCAACCGAAGTTCTATGGTATCGATATAACGTGTAGTCACTCTGTGCCGCACGTTATCGTAGGGCATCTCTTCCACGATGGCGCCGGGAGGGTTCTCGATGTGAAATTGATGCAGTGTGTGTGCTTTGCGACTATTAATGTAGCCACTCTCAATAATATTACAATTCACAAAGATGGCGAAATCTTTTGTTAATTGCACCTCACTGTGGGAGTGATAATGCTCTATGGATCCAACCTTCGTCTCGCTTAGGTCGCCCTCATCCAGAACGTTCACCTTGATGCCATCATCTGGAAGGACATGGAATCCGAGGAGAAGTCCGCTGGAATGTTGCACTTTAAAGTAGAGAGGAAGCGATGTTCTCACGTGACACTTGTGTGTGGTTGTATCCGCTTGAAGCTCAAACACATACTTTTTATCGGGAAATTGTTCGCGGAAAAAGGTGTTGAGATAGTGTCCAATATCATCGATGGTATACGTGCCGACTGGGATGGTGAAGATGTGGACACGTGTCTCTCCGGGGACACCGTACCCTAATCGATTGCAGCTGTCGAGCACGTTACACACCGTATTCGTTGTCTGGAGACTGAGTAGCGAGATTTCGTAGTTGCTATCTAAGGTGATGGGGGGGTGTAGTGCACGGTGAGCATGGAAGCCGTGCCTGTGATGATAAGCGTTTGACTCATCTCTTCGATCTACAACATTTTCCCTTATTCCAATCGTAATATAGGAACTGAAGACAGAGACGTCCACAATTTTCAGTATTGAAATCTTGCACCTGCGTTCGATTGTACGTAATAGGATGTTGCTGTCCCGCATAGCTGTGAAACTCGGGTAGAGAGGGTAATCCGAAAGAATCAAAGTAGCAGATGTGAGATGGATCTATCGTGTACGTCACAAAATGAGTGCCAGGTCCCGAACTGTCATCCAAATTGATCACGCCCGATTCACATCTTCTCTTGCGTTGTGGTAATGTATTTCGCATTTAGACACCTTTCTAAAGTAGGGGATCCGCAGTGCACAAGCATGTCCTATCATTTCTTCATGAGTCACACTTCGCTGTGGAATCCCCTTCAAAAGAGGTTTTTTGGCATCCTATGTTGTCTTCTCCTCCTCTTCGTCTCCTTTTTCTTTCCGCATCCTTTACCCTTCCGCCATCGCAATCGTCTTCTCAATCCCTTCCCTTCCATGGCTTTGTTATGACGTATCATCTCCTCCATTTTACGTTGATTCGTCTTTGAATTACCCACAGCGTTGGCGATGGCAGAAGCACCTCCCGCTAGTGATCCCAATACACCTAAGCCAGCGGTGAGGGGTAGCAGCGGGAGAAATCCGACTACACACTTCGCTAACGGAAGCTGTCTCTTCTTCTTCTTCTTCTTGTGACGTCGTGTCATTTTTTTCTGTTGCTCTTCTTCTCATCAGTACGCGTTGCGATATGTGTGAGGACTGTACCCTGCACACGCAATGTCTCTCTATTTAAGGCTTGGACGAAGGGTTTGCTGTTGCTGCATCCAGTCTGAATGTGCTACACTGTATTCGATATCAATATATAAAGCATAATCCTTTCTTTTTTTCTGACTTTTTCCATCTTTTTTGAAACCATAAAGTTTTCCTGCGACCACATGACACTTTATGTTTGCTTTAAGAAGTCCTAGTTCAGTATGAGGTGTCATTGATTTATTATTATTGGATCCGTTCGCGACCACCAACATCACTACATCCTGATGAGTACAACGTAACACACGCCACTATCCGCTGTACGGTGCTTGATAGCCATTCTATTCAGCATTGAGCGACCACATATCCTCTGGGAGTGTGGGAAATCGAACAGTTGAAGACGTAAAGACGGTTGTAAAGACGAATGTATATATTGTTCGTCCATGAAATAATTAAATTGAAATTCGCATTTGACTAAACGTCCATAAAGTTCATCGAACTTTTTCCTCATCTCTTCCTCTCTCTTTTCTCTTCCGACAACACTCGATGGATTCTCCTATCCACATCACCTAATCGCTCTACACATGGGTTTATTACATCGTGTACGTAGGCCTTTGTCACACCATCATTCGCATCTTTCGGCTGCGCGAGATCTGTGAAACGTTTGTTGGCCAATTAATAATGACCCCCTCGTCGTTTTATGGTGGCGTTCAGATTGCGTCCAAAGAGATCCATGATGATTGAGGATCTGTTGCGTACTCATCCCTCCCACGGGTTGATGGACCTATTTATGAAGAGGCATGCCCCTCACCTCTATTAGTCCTCACATGATGGAGGTCGTAGAACAATCTTCCACACTTCCCATTCCCAACGTCATCCAACTCTTGGAGACTGGAGGAAAAAATTAAGAGAGTCGAAACGGACCGCTTTTACCCGACAATGTACGTGTTCTCTTGGTCGGTGTTTTTCCGGCTGCGGAAAAACAAATGTACTTCTCTCACTCGTCGCGAAACGGTCTCAAATTTCGACATATTTATCTGTACACCACGACGTGTGATCAACCCTTGTATCAGTATGTAAAACAGGTCACAGACGTACTCTGTGGATTGGATGTGTTTTCCCAGCATCAGGAAGTGATTTCACCAGCGCAAGCCATCCCCCAGAGTGTCCTCGTGTGTGATGATATCGCGACGCAGCAACAAGATCGTATTAAAGACTACTTTGCAGCGGGACGCCACAGAGACAACGATGTCCTGTACTTGTGTCAAACGTACACGAAAATCCCAAAACAACTTATCCGTGATAATGCCAACCTGATCATTGCTTTTCGACAAGACGATAACAATCTCGATTTCATTTACAGAGAGCACGTCGGCACAGACTTTTCCTCCTTTCGAGATTTTAAACGTATGTGCTCCGAGGCTTGGTGTCTACCCTACACATGTCTCGTCATTGATAAAACCCGAACCATGCAAGTCGGTCGCTATCGTAGGGGATTCGATCGCTTTCTCTTATATAAAGCATGATGCGGGGATTCCCCGCGACAGTGTTGTGACACCATGAGCTGTGTGAAGAGAGATGAAACGACGCTTTCCATGCATCGAGCAGTATGCAAGAGTGGGCGTGGTGTGCTCGGTGGATTGATCAATCGCGGTATCAATGCTCTCCCCTTTGAACTCCATATTCCGGACTATCAATTTTGTGGACCGGGAACGCGATTGATGCATCGTTTAGCTCGAAGGGATCGAGACGTCAACGCTCTCGATCGTGCGTGTCGCGTTCACGATATCGCCTATCATCATAATAGGGGGGGTGTCGAACGACAAAAGGTGGGTGAGGAGCTCGCGAGACGTGCGTGGGAACGTGTCAAGGCCAACGACGCGAGTCTCGGGGAACGTGCTGTGGCATTAGGTGTTACCGCAATCATGAAAGCAAAAGCAAAATTAGGAGGAGGGCAAAAGAAAGTCATGGTAAAGAAGAAATTGAAGAAGACGAAGAAACGTGGAGGGAATCTGGTTCCTGCTGCTACATTGAAAGCCTTGATTCGCGATAAACAAGACATTAGCAAAAAACGTCGCGATGACGCCAAAAAGGAGAAACAATCCGAAAAAAACAAAAAAACAGAACCATCTGTCCCCCCCAATTCCCCAGCCTCCCGCCTACAAGAGGACATTACAAGTGTACGTGATATCATTTGTATGAAAATGAATGCACTCGAGACGATGGAATCGGATCATAGTAAAATGTTGGATATCTATGTGAGAGAGCCCGTCAAAACAGCGATGGACATGACGAGAAAAGAAGAAGAGCGTGATCTAGATGTTACACTCTCCTCCACACCTCTACAACAAAAACCAGCATCCATGATGGAGCGTTTCTTGAAAAATGAAGAAGAAGAAAATGAAGACGAAGAAGATGGTGGAGAGGAAACGACTGATCTTTCTACCAACTCCTCGTTCTATGCCGCATGTTGGAACCTGATACAAGGTAAAACAGATACTACTTACGGTCCCTATCTTGTGGATGGCGAGATATATCTGGGATATGCACTTGTGAATCTCAATGAAGATGGAACATTCACAGTGGATGAGGAAACCTATACCCCGACACCAGGTCTTTTACAACTCATATTTTCGCAAACACCGGATATGCAACAGGTGACGGCGTCGGATAAGATACACTATAAACATATTTTAGAGCAAACGAGTGCGCATAAAAAGAAATACAATACTGAATCGCGTATGTACTTTACGAATTCTCAAAAGTATAAAAAAAACCTTTTCCTCTATCTTTTTCATCCTACTCTCTCCCCCCCATAAGGATGGAAATAATAACAATAACAATTTTTTTTAAAAAAAGGTATAAAGTATTTATTCACTCATAAACATACATATTTTTTTCAATTAACATACATTTTCATTTCCAATAGTGTGGTATGTCGACGTGCCTTCTCGCGGTGCCCACGCACGCGGTGGTTGTCCTTGAGCAGGATTAAACCACGTGCTGCTTCTATTTTCCGAACATCCTCCTCCTTCTCCTCACAAGGTGGTGTATACCAATGGCTTGTTTTTTTTTGTGCACACGCCAATCATCTTTCACCACTGTAGATTTTTTCTTTTGTTCTGTCATTCACACATACAGTGCTAAAACATTTTTTTCACTCATCTTCAATTTAGTCACACTTTTACCAAACACAATATCGAAAAGTTTGCTATTTGTACACTTGTTGATGAGTTCCTTGACACACTGGCTCAATTTAGGATACTGATATCCCGTTAAATCAATAATTTTCCTCTCTTTTTTATCCGCAACAAGANTTCATATATACGTTTACTCACAGCTGCAGCAGCAGAAGAAGGTTGCTTGATCCAACGCAGAATGTCTGATGCTCCATCTGAATCGATGCAACGCGCTATTGCTGTCTACTTAAAAATAAACATCTTGCACTCTTGGATGACGAGACATTGCAGCATCTGCCTTTGTCTTTTCTGACTACCTGGGTTGATAATCAAGTGCCAACAGTATATGATCGTTTACAACACCATATCCAACGCCATCCGGAAATTATACAACTGCAATATTGTCGTCGACATGACAACATTGGTCGCACACACGTCGATGGTCCGCCACCACTCGTTCGTGACTGTCGCACCTGTTGTTTGGAGAGAAGAATGATGTATTGGATGGTATTAGCTTTCATCCTCCCAACGTTTGTTCAAGGTACATCACATTGCACTCAAGCTGTTGAGTGTACCCAACAACCTTTGTGTAAAAACTTTTCACTCATTTGTTTCTGTTGTACGGAGAGTCTTCGTGGTAATCAAGTGCAACGTCTTGCCCAATATTTTGCAGGGCATACGACTCTTACGAACTATACAACGCCTTCAAACACAACGTGTACCTTACTCGATCTGCCGACGCCGAAGCCAACACCATCGCACTACAACAAATTTGTCTGGTGCACGCTCTAGACCTCAGCCCTGTAGTATTTGGATATTGTTGGTCTTCGCCATCCTCATACATATCCTATTCTAAAACTTGTTCTCCTCACCGCCACGTGGAAGTGGGTGGATATTATATTAGACTGTTTCTTTCTGAGTAGCATCATTCTTATCATAATTTTTAAAATGTTTACGCGTATCATTTGTTGGGAAGAACCCACTGTTATTTACCATTCATTGTGCAAACACACGTTCTGTAAACCGTGTATGATTCGATGGATGAGAGATCATCTCGAATGTCCATACTGTCGTCAACCCTTGGTATAGAATATTTGACGCTATTATCTTAAGCAAGACCTACTACACATGTCTCCATCAAAGAGAGCAACACTCATACAACAACTGAATGAGTGCTTCGATTTCACTCAAGTCAAAAATTTGTCTGGAAGAAAAAGAAACAGTGATCGAAAGCAAAAGAGTGAGAGAGATAATTGATTTCAATCATGACCGTGTGTCCCATTTGTTTGGAAGGAAAAATAGAGACAAGAAACACAAAACTATTCACTTCATCGTGTGGGCATGTGTTGGTGTTGCAACGATGGATGAAAGACCATCAGAATTGTCCGGTGTGCCGCAAACACACGTGATGCAGGATGACTATGAAATAGAAGCATTACTACAAGACATGAACAACGTTCATCGATGGGAACTACACGAAATATCAAAGGTCTCGCGAACGTCTATGCATGATTGGATCATTTGCCCTCCATACCACAATCTTGACTATTACCTTCCGCGTTTTGTACTATACATACATATGTGAAGAGAACTGATGCGGTGTAGTGCGTATTTTTTCAAAACTGAGTTGTTCCATTTGTATATGTGAACGTGTGAAAGACAGTGATAAAGTGTTAACATACTGTGCACATGAATTTTGTAAACCGTGTGTATCAACATGGATAAAACCGCACAAGACGTGTCCTTTGTGTCGAGGGGCAGTGATTGCAGCATTAATCTTTATCGATACATTACATGATGTGTTTCGATACACTCATCCTCTCTATCCGCGTATTAATATGTCTGGATACAAGCCCACGCTGCAACACCTTACAGTATACTATACCTATATGAATCGAATGATTCGTGCTAAAATCTTACGTCAATCTAGAACTTACGTCAATAGAGCATATGAAAATACGATGATGTGTAGGGAAGTTCTCATAGACCTACTGCTCAAGCATGATCATGTAAAAATGAAAAAGTATTAACAACATCGCCTTGTGTAGTCTGCAAGAGATGATAAGCATTATCAGTCAAATATTTGTGTTTGACAAACTTCATTTTTCTGATTTCAAACAATCAACCCAACTCAGAAAAACTGAGAACAATTCAAAACTTGCTTGATGAAAATTGCATGCTAATGCATTCCGTGGCATCTTGAGTTTCTAACACACAAACTTTCTATTAAGAATCTTAAAAGACAAATGTGAAAATAATATCAAAACGTTTTTATGACTACATACAAAGAACAAAAACTGCACTGCATTTTATAAGATATTCATTGTATAACAAATTAAAAAGCAAAAAGATGTAAGTGAAAATCAAGTTTATAAAATATAGTTACTATTGGATTAGCAGTGTTTTCCTTCTTTTACAAGAGTTTTAACTTTTTAAATATAAAGAGTTCATCTTCATGATACAGATATAATATCAGTATGATCTTCCATCTCACACTTTTCAATTCAAATCAGAAAAAAGACTTACTTCACTCAATATAATACAGTTAAATATCGAAATTAATTGGTACAGACACGTGATCAGATTACCACAATGACCATCCTCAAATTTCAGAAGACTTGAAATGGGACAGAATACACAACAATAAATATCTATTATAGACAAAAAAAACCCAAAGCATTACAACACAAACTACTGCCCAATGCAATTTTTTAAACTACACTGCCATACACAGATCAGTTTATAAATTGAGAGAGAATTTTCTTTACCAGTTATAGAATGAATACAAAAATACAAGGTTGCATAAAGTTCACTGGTACTTTTTCCATCCAAATATTTTGAACCTGTAAATTAAAATTAAACTTGATATTCACACAATTCCTTGACTTAGTTTGGTTTCTCTGAAATTTCAGATAACCAAGGTTCTACAGTGCTAAGCAGACAGTCCTTGCAACTACAACTGTTCATAATTAAGTTCTTTTATGTTCAAGAACCCTATAGCAGTATTTTCTTGTGATCTAAAGTTTTAAGTTCACAAAATTATATAATTTTCCGCCAGGTACCCTGACAAACACTTGGAACCACATAATGGAAACTGATCAAACTTTTGATCACCATGCAGCAAGTGAAAAGTTTTCTGAAATTACACGCCTTTATTTATACTAATTAGTAAATGTAAACAATAATGAAAATAAATTAAAATTTAAAAATTACTGTAAAACTCCAAGAGCCTTCTGCCAGGATTAGTGAAAAAAACATTATTTAGTTATGACCTTGTGCAAAATGAAGTATCAATAGACTATCGGCATTATGTTCATCTTAATAAAACTACAAAGAACTCATTAACACACACCAAGAATTTTACTATTTTATATTAAAAAAGTTTCTCAACACATCTAACTGAAATGGAATTGTCACGTTGACATTCTTAATTCCCAATTAAGCAAATTGTGTCACGCATTCCGAATCTTAGTTAACGCAGTTAGTCCACGCATTTCCCGTTGCGTATATTTTGCTAACCTTAACTACCTTTTACGTTACGGCATAACCTTCTGGGGCAATTCCTGTCAGATGATTCAAACATTCAGAGTTCAGAAAGGGATAGTTCGGGTAATTTGTAAATCTCACCCCCGAAACTCTTGTTAACCTTTATTCAAGGAATTAAATATCTTAACATTTCCCTGCATTTATATTTATGAAACGGTCGTGTTTGTTAAGACCGAATTACTGAAGTGCCATTCTTGCTTCATACGAAACAGTCTCGTTCACGAACATAATACTCGCAATAGGAATAATATTCATCGCTCTAGAGTGTCAACCAATCTTTGCCAAAAAGGACCATATCATTCGGGAATCGTTCTATATAATTCCCTGCCCAAGAATATAAAAGATATTATGAAATTGAATCTCTTCAAATCCACGGTTAAAAACTACCTCCCGCACCAGTGCTTTTACAATGTAAAAGAGTTTATTGATTTTAATAAAAGTTAAATCCGTCTTGTACTTTATCACGCCATTGCTGTAGTACTTTTTAAATAACTTATATCATTTAAAAAAAAAACTATTTTCTGGCATGATTGTGTCGTCTGATTGACTCATATTAATTTAGTTTTATGTGTAATCAACTTTGGGACGGTTGTGTACATTAATTCTGTAGCCCTATCCTGGCCCGGGTTTTGCTCTGGTTTTCCTTCGGGTAGAGGCGGATTTTTGATACAGGTTCTCTAGGCTTTGTCTAGAGGCGTGTTTATTGTAACAATACATTGTGAATTTAGTGTTATTTCAATTCTTATGATTTTTAAACACTATACTCATAATAATCTATAGTTCGATAATAACTTGTACATGTAATTTTTTTGCTTAAAATTACAAACATATTGACATTCTATTAGTATAATAACTCGCAGTCAACTTTTTATCTCNTGTAAAAGAGTTTATTGATTTTAATAAAAGTTAAATCCGTCTTGTACTTTATCACGCCATTGCTGTAGTACTTTTTAAATAACTTATATCATTTAAAAAAAAAACTATTTTCTGGCATGATTGTGTCGTCTGATTGACTCATATTAATTTAGTTTTATGTGTAATCAACTTTGGGACGGTTGTGTACATTAATTCTGTAGCCCTATCCTGGCCCGGGTTTTGCTCTGNTAATTATTATTATTATTATTTATATTATTATTGAACTTGTTTAGTAGGAAAATTACAGAAGGTACCTTATACATGAAATATTTCTATCTAGTAAAATGAATCACTCATCTGTGTGTGCTCTGACACTTTGATTTGTGTGTTCAGGACATTGTCTAAATTTAATAGATTCGAAACACATATGACAAAACACTTGCCAAAATAAAATAATCCTCTCAATTGGTCAACCAGAGGTGATGTACAAGCAATCCAAACTTCATTATTCACTGATGATTGGTTGTTTCATGTAAAAAACAACCATCTCTTACCTTCACAGCAGCAAAATATGGTTGGAGGGAAGAATTTTGAGATGAACTTGCGAGATACCTTCTTTGCAGTTAGCACGTCCATTATCCACTCGTAGCCAAACCATTCAAGCAAACATTGTTTCTGTTCCACAAGGTACACAATCTAACCCAGAAAAGATATATATACGTATGAATGACAAGTTTCACAACTTACGTGATGACCTAAACGCTTAAATACTTAAGAATGATAGATTTAACGTACATAGTGAAATATTCCTTTTTGTTTAATGAATCTTTATAATATAAACTAATGTTGACGCATGATATGATACTGATGTACCCATGTGCCATGTCATCCGGTATCTTACACAGGGGCAGGGCCAGGAAAGTAGATAGGGGGAAAATGTCTGAGGTTTGACGCTTCAAGTAGTGCGCATGGAACACTTACCATACTGCGCCACCAGTCACCCGGCCACCATATAGTTTGTCCAGCGCTCAATAGATGGCTGCAAGATCGAGTTCACCCATCTCCTATTGGCTGCTAGTGTTTGCCTTTGTTCGTTACATTCTGCGTGGATGCTGTTCCGTATACTGTGCCGTAGGTAACGTTCTCGCATTTAGTGATTAAATCAAGGAAATGTCGCGTATTTTTGTTTGTTGTGTACCGGGGTGCTTCAATGCAGTAGGCGGCAACCCGGACATAACTTTCCTAGGTTTCCCTACTTCACCAGAAAGGTAAGTAATTCTTGTTGTCTTAGCGCCACTACCCACATGGGCAGACGTAATTTGTTCAGTAGCTTTGCTGCGATTATTGTTGCTTATTTATTTATAAATATATTTGTTACATTCTCTTGTAGACGACGACAATGGATAAATTGTCTTGGCCTGACGGGTGTGCGGGTCGCACGAAGTACCAGTGTGTGCTCCGCACATTTTACCCCGGACGACTTCCATGGTATGTTAAATGAAATCTAATTTTACACGAAGTATTGTATAAAAATTTATTATCTGTAATATCTAAGTAGGAATAAGGTCTGTATGAAATGATGATCATAAATATTGTTGCACCACATAACCACATATGTATTATTATATGAATACCGACTGAAAATCTTGTGATATTTTCCAGATGTTGTGATGATGACCCAAAAAATGATCTCATCAATTTCTGGCAGTCAGTACAGTGAAGGTTAATTAAATAATTTACTCTATAGTAGAAGTTGTAGTTGAAATTATTTTTTTCAACGGGAGAGTGAGCACCATGGTTAATCGAAGTTCTACTGTATCGTGTTTTGTATATACATGCAGACATATGTAGTCTGTGTTTAAAGGAACATAAGAGTACAAATCAGTGGGCCTATCACATCATGGATGGCATTTACTATGAATAATTAGTATTGTGGTTAAAGGTGGTATGGCATACTAGTCTTCTACCTCTGGTGAAACTGGTTCAAATCCTGTCTGATCCAAGATTATGAAGGCAAGATACCTCTCATTCCACAATAATTTTCATCATTTGCCCTCGTGTCATTCATGTATCACTCAAGGGTGCTAATGACCTAGATGTTGGCAAGCCATAAAGGTCTATAATGATGATGATAATAATAATGTATCGTTTGCCTCAGGGAGATATGTCAGGAAGGGCATGTTGCACCTTTGAGATTTCCCTGTTAAATCAGATGCATTGTTGTCTCCTGTGGTATGTAAAAAATTGTAAGTGGAGAGAGTAACCTACATCACTCGATATGTATTTATTTAACATGGTTTGTACTCTTGTGTTGGTGTCTTGGTAGTGAAGTGTTCGAACATGTTCAAGTACAAGATGTAGTGTGTAGAAGAGTTACATTTTTCATTTAGCCATCTTTTTTTATGTTTTAATGTGAATTTGCATTTTAAAAAACTTTATTTCCACTTTGTTTATTTACTACTTGGTGTATTGTGACTTTTTTTGGTTTCTGAAACTTAATGTTATTTAATGTTACTTTCACTTTGATAGTTTATGAAAGTTATAGTATATTGTGGTGTTTGTAACTAGGTAATGTTTTTTTTACCATGAGACTGATAAATCTAGTCACGTTATCCTATGGATATATAAAAGGTTTTACGGTAAACTTTTCTTTAAAATTAACATTGGCATGGGTACAAATTTTGTGAATTTCTTATTGTGAAGTCAGTCTTCTCACAGATATTCTCAGGTTGACAGACCTCTCCCATTTCCTTGATGGATTGATATTCAGTTTGTAGAATGGAAAATTTCAGACTTTTTTTTTATATTGTATTTGTAAATGGGAAATGTAGTGTGCTATTGAATTGATTAACACCTTTCTCATTTGTTAAACAGAATGATATTCAACTTGTATAAATCAAAACTGTATGGTTTCTTCATAGATTATTGTAACTAGTTCATCCTATGATATATCTATCGCTTTTGATGACATGGTACTGGTGGATTGTCTTCATTTCTTTATCAATTATTTCTACTTGACCTTCATTAGATTTGTGGCATGTAATTCTCTCATGCAATGAGCAGAGGTATTTATACACCACTGTGGCTTAAAGCAAAACCAATATTCCATAGACTGCTTTCTATATAGCCTTACTATGACAGCTTTTCTCATGTGACTTGTTTTAAGTCTCATTTATTTATTAATGTNTAATGATATGAATAGTTGGTGGATATAAATAAATGAGTACCTTATTGCAAGTATACCCCATTTTTGTATACTGGATTGTATATTTCCATTCATATGAGAATGTCCTGAATCTTTATTATGAATAAATAGAATTAAGAGCAAGTGTGTATTTTCTTTGTGTACATTTCCTGTCAATTGTCCTGTTTTCATTTTCTATTTCATTTGTGTAGTAAAATATTTCAGTTAGACATCCTGTTAACTATTCACAAATGTTAATTTTTGTAGGGAAAGTATTTTCAGCTAAATTATTGTGAAATTATGAAGCATGAGGTCGAGGGAGTGATGGGTACAGTACCTGGTTGGGAAGGGGGAGGGGAATCGGGAACTGCCACGCGCCCTGTGGCCGGTTTTTAAACTTGTAGTGCGCATGAAACAATGTTAGGAGCGCTGAAAGCTGTTAACGAACCGTTAGTATGGGAGAGGGGCGTCTGGTTTATAGTCTGTGCACTCCAATTAGTACAAACTCCAATTAGACCCTTCGGCGACAAATTTACGCCATCTACTTCGCTCTCGCTCGCAGGGGAACTAATTCAATGGCATCACGTAAACACATGGCGCTTCTTACAAAACAGGGTATTCAACGCGAGACATTAATTCATTAAATACGCAATGAATGTACATGTTTTGCTATCAAGTCAAATCGCACGTTTCCTTTCGCTGTTGGTTCACATCTCTAGTGGGTGCTTGTGGCTAGATACGTTGTTTCGTCCAGCGGAAGTAATATTATGTGGCAAGTTAGTGGTTGTGATTCAAGTATCGCAGTGTTTTGAAATATTCTCAAAATTGGTAAATTACAGAATTTAAGACATAATTTTTTTTTTCGTTTCTGTTTCTGAAAAGCAAATCGAATCACAAGGAAATAAACCTTGTCTAAACACTGATACACAACGCAACAGAGAACGACTGGGGAAAAAAAGAGAAGGTCTAGTCCTAGTTTCAACACCACCACCCCCCCACATACACACGCACACACAAACACACACATACTGACACAATGTGTGAAGAATTAAAATTTCTTTACCAATAGCCTAGGAATTGCAGTTGATATTAAAATAGCATTAATCGTTTTGTAATATGGAAATAATAATTAAATTGAATTAATATTTTAATTACGTATTTTGACTATTAAAATTATTAGAAAATTATGATAATAATTATTAATATTATTGGAATAATAATCATGAGTTATTAATTATATTAATCATTATAAGTATTCAATTAACACGACAGATGAGGTTCACACGCGACAAATTTCTTTCATAGTGAGTGAATACCTGCAGATAGAAACAAAAAATACTTGAGAACTGTTTCGTATGACTCATAACAGTCGCAATAGTTGGATAGATGTTTGTAATAATTTGACTCACATTTTTCAACTCGTGCTCTTAACTTATAAAAATGTCATAGAAGCAGCTATGTGTACTAAACAGACATTAGAAATGGGAAGAAGAGACTTTAGTCACGTAGCTACAAGTTCTTGATTTCCTTTCGCGATCACCTTCCAGAATCTAAGATTCTCCAAAAATGTTTTTTTGAGACAGAACGAATAAGAAATGTTCGAACCAATATTAAATTGCCCATTTGTCTTTCCGTTTACAAACGAAGATGTCAATTTAACGTTTGTTGAGTAGGGGAAGATTGTTTATTGACTCCTGAATAGAATATCCTCCTCCTAAGATAAATAATTTCATGCAGGTTTGTTAAGAAACAAGATTTTTATTGCGTGAATAAGTAAACCTGTTTTTTGAGCAAAACAAAAGCGTGACACCAAGCGACAGACGGTGAATCGGAAGTTCTGTGCGAACTGGCTCACGTATATGACAGGCGTCTGTGGCAGCAATCCACGGAACCCAGTGCTCTTCTGCGTAGTGGTACCGCCAGTGGGAAGCTTCGTCTNGAGAGATAGGAGGTAGGATGTGGGTGGTAGGAGCTATTGTCAGTAGGTGGGCCGCTTAGCTCTGTTTACCAACAACTAGGTCAACGTGGAGAGGTTAGTCGAAGTAGTTAGCGAGAGTTATTGATAAAAGGAGCAGTAGGAGATGGAGAGTAGGTTCGCTTTTCAGTAGTCATATGTTTAAAAATCAACAAACTTTTTTATGGTCCCTCCGGGAATTGAACCTAGGATGACTTTGTGATGAGCAAGAAAGCTAACACCTGAGCCATCGCAGGGGATGAAATAACTTTGAAATGTTTAATTTTTACATTAGAAAAATATCAAACGATGAATAATGTTATATTCGCGATAAAAAAAAAGTCCAATTCGTTATTTGTCCATTTGGGGAGAATTTATCCGTAAAAAAGTGCGTCGAGATTGTCATAAAGTACGTTGAAGGCTAAATTATTTCAAAACCATATATATGGGGTCACTTCCCACGAAGGGAGGAAACCCAATTTAATCATCCGATGTATGCGCCACCACGATGAATGCGGCAAATGTGTTGAACCTATGATTTTGGGATGATTCTGAGAACTTGGTGGGCTGCTTCTTCTAACCGTGCATTGTTGACTATATCAACACCATGTTACACTTAATAAGCGACTGCTTCATTTGTATTTTTTACATCACTTGCTACGCACTCCTAGCCATGTACGTATTAATTACTCAATCTTTCTCAATTTTTTAAATTCTTATCGTACTTTTCCTATCAACCTTATCCATTTCACATACTATATATGTGATAAGTGAGTCTATACTGTGATATTTTGTGTGTTATTTGTAATATTTACCATTTATTATTCATTATTCATGTAATAAGAAAGGTTTCCACGTCACTCGGGACAAACTAATTGAATATTGCGGAGAAATCGCGACCAAATCGAATTTTAGTAGTTTCGAAAACTAGTAAATGTTCAACTGATACAACTTATTAGAAAATCAGCTCAAATAGAATGATCATCGGCAACGTGTCCAGAGTCAGCAGTCAGACATGATAAATAAAAAG
>NNCF01129090.1:332823-348338 GCA_002313205.1 Laupala kohalensis | reverse complement strand
GGTTACATTTTCTATGAACAATGTATCATGACTTTTAGTTTAGTAAAATACGTACATCATTATTCTTAATCCCTTATTTTCATTGAGCTCATAAAGAAGACAAATTTACCCGGCGACCTCAAGTAACCTGCTCCAGACTCGTATCACACAAGTTACAGAATGATATAGCTTGAAAGGTTGGAGTAGGAATCTACATAGCAAAAAGGATCAGTTACTACCTTATTATAAGAATAGATTTGAAACTTCAAATCATTCGCTATACTCGCCCAAGTTGACATTCTTAAATAAAAAGCTGTAGTAAATTTTGAGTGATTGGAAAAGAGTAGAGAATTAAGAGTGTTATAATAGAAGTGAATATTTAAGATGTTTGGAAAAGAGTAGAGAATTATAATATTAGATTTTAATTAAAAGTGAGGTTATGTTTGAAGAAACACCGTCACCCTCTCCCCTGCACCCTTGTCGTGGTCACGTGGTTGAAATTCCTGTACTGCTATATGCGATATTGTACATTAGGATCCTCCGGATAAGTCTTGTTTTAATACTCTCTATCGACAATGACATTAATTGATTTGATAATGAATCGAAAAAAAAAGTATCAGTTCCGAAACACGTTTCTATTTACTATGATAGACCTGTCATAAAAGTTATTGAAAAATAATCCTTTATAAATTCTTTGCTAGAACTGATGACTATGTCGTAACCAGCCAATGCGTGCTGAATAAGGGAACGTAATAAACTCTTTTGAAATACTAAGTAATTAGCTATAATCTCAAACTTATGCTTCAGTCTAACCTACGAATTTGGAAGAGAAACTCATCTTTGTAGATTGTTTCTTGGAATTATTCTGGATTTGATGAAAATACCTTCCGTAAAGATGGTGATGCTGGTTTTGGCAGTATCTACCATAATTATCTATTCACCTACTATGGCAAAAACTGACTCAACACCAAATTCAACATATCCTACTTTTGTTGGAGGGAAAGTGGACCTTTTACAATCGGTTGAATATAAAGAAGATCCTACAGAAGGTTTTAAGTTGTTAGATGAAGATGAATCCAATAACGTAGACAATGTTACAACAACTAAAACCTCATTTACAAGACACCCCGCTCATTGAGTCCAAACTAATGAAGTTTGCTGTATCAACAATGGAACAAAAGGTCAGGCAAATAATTTTTAAAATCACAGTTTCGGTCTACAACATATTCTTACTTGTTAATGTCAATGTCAAAGTATTCGTACAGTTATCAACACTTACATTTCGGAATATTTGAAATAAATATACGCAACAAAAAACACTATTTTATCCACCTTTTATAAAGAATTAACAAATAAATTAATTCCAAATCAAACGACCATAGTCTTTATGAACAGACACATATTTCCTCTAAAACACAAATAAATAAAATACACAACGTTTCAATTCTTTTTGTGGATTATCTTCAGGCAAATTTGTTTTTTAGAGAAAAGAGTTCACGTCACTTGTGTTCATATATGCCTGTTCATATAAAATGGGGTCATTTGATTTGGTATTAATTATATATGCAGACGGAAAATATGACTAATTCTTATCCCATAGTACATTCAATAAAATTTCCGAAAGAAAAAGAAACGCTCATATTCTCCGAAAAAAAAGAGAGTAAAATATGATTATGAGTCAATATTTAAGGGGGAATGTCTAATCACATATTACATTTTTTTGCAGTTATGAAAAGCGATGTACCTCAAAAACACTTCCACGAAGTATTACTACAATATGACGATTCAAAATGTTTTAAATTTAACTTTCAGAAGTTACTAGTGTAACAACTAGTATGTCAGCAATAAATTTAATTCGCTTCTGTTTTCAAAATTACACCTTTAGTGTATACATTTTCCTAAATACCCAGCAAACGAAAAAACTTGACATTTTCAGGGATATAGGTAACATAAAAGATAAATTTGGGAACTAGAATATTTCTAAGATAAACAATTAGAGAACAATTATGAATGTTTTTGTAATCATGTGGGATTTTTAATTAAGGTATGTTATTCTTGAACTGAATTATTTTCCATTATTCTAGATTCCAGAAGTAAATGGTGTGTCAGAATTGTACTATTAAATGTTTCAAAATACCCTAATAATTTATTCAGAAAAATAATAAACAAAAAATCAATTCATNTTTTTAATTAAGGTATGTTATTCTTGAACTGAATTATTTTCCATTATTCTAGATTCCAGAAGTAAATGGTGTGTCAGAATTGTACTATAAAATGTTTCAAAATACCCTTAATTTATTCAGAAAAATAATAAACAAAATAAACAATTCAAAATCCAATGAAATTAATCATTAATATTATATGAAACTGTAATTAATGATCATTAAGTGCATCAATTTGTGAAAGGAATTGATGGAACAATATTTTTAATGTGCATTTCATTGGCATTCCCCTTTGATTAAAAATAAGTTGTATAAATTTTCGCAATATATTTGTTATTACATATTAAATTATATTAGAATTACAATAGAGAGAAAAGTTTTGAAAGGGTTTTTGGGGCACTCTTTTTTTGACTTACAACAGAGGACTCACGAAATGTTACCAAAATAATGAAGAAGAAGAAGAAGAAGAAGATAGCATTGCGATGATTCGTAACACGGTAACTATTTTAGTAAAAATTAAATTTAATCTGTATGGAGTACATTAAATTCAATGATGAATAATAATTAATAATATTATAAACTCCTTACTTATATAATGCTTACAGTTTGTATAACATGAAATGATAAGCGTAAATAAATATTACAACACTGATATGTAATATATTTTATTATTATCATGCAATCACTTCGTTTTATGTACTTAATTTTTGGCTAGACAAAAATAAGGTATTTCATTCATGACGTGGATAGTAAAGATGCTTTTCTTTACACTTACCAATGAGAAACTTTGTGTGGATTTAATTCAGCTCTGTAATTAATTAATGAGAACATGTACGAGTGGGTGGTCTTTTTCTTACTTTTATACAAATCTACAGCTTTGTAACCAGTAATATGAATCTTGGTGTTCAAAATAAGAAGCAAATTATTACATACAATGTCGTTCGAATAAAAAATCAGCTCTCATGAGGATAACCCTTCATGAGGTCGCTTGGGAGGAGATACTACCTAAAAATGAATATTGCCTGATATTCATATCGTCATACTTTTGAAAGAGATAAATTCTGTCGAAACCGTTTAAATGCACATTATGCTCTTGACAAAGGGGTAAACAAGACCTTTGTAAAACTCTTTATTAGTGGAGTGAGATATAGAATTAATGACATTATTGTACTTAACAGTATAAATAAATTAATAGTTTAAAAATCTAAAATACACACTTTTATGAGTAATACACTGAAATAATAATTTTCTTTATAAGCTTTTTCCGATTGATAAAAAATCCAATCGTACGAACGTTTGCTCATACTTCAAGATTACGTATATTCCGTTCTTTGCATAAACAATCACTTGGGCGCTCTCTGTTGTAAAATCAATGCGTTCAATCAATCCACTGCTGTGTACCTGCAGCGCAGTCCCTGGAGTGAAAATCATCAAGATACCACTTCGAAGCTCCACATCATCTTGAGGGAGGGAGAGGAGAAAACCTCAAAGGAGATGATATTTGTTCGTCTCTTGTCCTGCTCTTTGTTTTGTGTGTCTTCCTATGGTGCTGAAGGTAGTACTAGTGTAGGTAGAACTAAATCACTAAAGTATCTTAAATCGTCATAAATAAATAGAGAAAAATTGTGATTTGTGATTGCAACTTGAAAACCATACCTTTCCGGTCTTTTAAATGAAGTAATTGCGATTATAATTGATGGTTAAAAACAATTATTTTCAAAATAGGAGCAAATTTTAAACCACAAAAGTGATGAAAGTTTACTTTGATTTGTAGTACATTTTCCGCAGTATTTTTTACTTCACTTTTATTCGAGGAAGATTTAACTTTTTCTTACATGAAACCGCAGTGATTGGCCGCCCCTTGTGCACTTCAAACGAGTCAAGCGAGGTCGTAAATATTATTTGAGATATGTTATTAACTGATAGATACAAATTAAATGATGTATTTACTTCATCGTTATTCATATTATTGTATTTTAAAATAATAAAAATAAAGGAAACAATTATACATCTCAGTGATATGACTTACTTGGAGTACCGGGTCTACCTCAACAAATTCTTTAGTTGCAGTCATATACTAAAGTAATACATTTCGCTACGCAACCTTTCAGCATGACAGCCAAAATTCAGTATAAATCTATTATACTGTTTATTTTTAAAATACTATATGAAAATTTGACGTTCATTGTTAAAACGACTGGAGGATTCTTACAAAACAGGATGTATTCTCGTTGATAAATTCTTAACAAGAAATGAAGATCCATTTGCATGCAAAATAAAGCTTTGTTTTCCTATCGCAGCTAAGCAAGATAAAGTTTTTTTGGGAGGAGGGGATGAATAGCTCCAACAGAAATCATCTCCAACATATGCTTCAGTCGAATCCTTGATTTTCGGAGAGAAACTCGTGTTACTTAACTTTCATCAGCATTCAATGACGATGTCGTCCGCGAAGACGGTGGTGCTGGTTTTAGTGGCATTTGTCACAATTACGTACTCACCTATTGTAGCAAGACCTATTACATCACAAATTTCACAAGAAGTTTCTAATGATGGAAAGGAAGACATTGTTTCACAAACCTTTGAATCACAGGAAGATTTAATTGATAGCTTGAGTTTGCTGCCCAAATCTGATTTTGTAAATGCAGAGTTGGAGTTTGAAGTCATATCCAGCGAAGAAAATGATGAGACGATTCCTGTTGCCTCAACTGTCCCCACATTCATGGACTTAAAGTCAAGATTCATAAATATTACAGCGGAAGGGAATGTACATAGGATGGAACAAATGGTGAGGTCAGTGAAGATACATGTATTTTACATCACATATTCAGTCTAATATTATTTATTAATCTCCACACTTGTTTGATGTAAGAATATACAAAATTGTTGAAAAATCTCGCATTTTTTAAAAATATATTTTTAATCTAATAGGGGATATAATGAAATTAAATTATCTAAAAGTAAAGAATGAACAATCTCTTCAGTAGATAGTTATAGATATTTAAGGAAGCAAATTTAAAAAAAACTAAATTGTTGAACATACTCTAGGATACTCAGCTACTTGCGCCATATAATTACAACTATTTAGAGATGAATATTTGAAAAAATAATTATAAGTAATAGAATAAATTACNTTGTTGAAAAATCTCGCATTTTTTAAAAATATATTTTTAATCTAATAGGGGATATAATGAAATTAAATTATCTAAAAGTAAAGAATGAACAATCTCTTCAGTAGATAGTTATAGATATTTAAGGAAGCAAATTAAAAAAAAACTAAATTGTTGAACATACTCTAGGATACTCAGCTACTTGCGCCATATAATTACAATTATTTAGAGATGAATATTTGAAAAAATAATTATAAGTAATAGAATAAATTACTATAGCGTCATTTCAGTTATTTAACATTACACATTAGATAACATTAAAATGCGGTGTAAATATTTTATTGGGTATGAATAAACCAATGCACTTATTCTTATAAATTCTTATTTGAATTTATGACACACTAAAGCACAAATCAGTTCACAATTTGGATAAATCTAAAAAAAATTAAGAATATACAAATAGTTCATTTCATAATGGGTATAATACGACATAAAACGACACAAAATTCGATCAATTTCTTTCAAAACATTTTGCAAGAAAATTAAAAAAGTGTAAAATTATTTCAAGTATTCCGTGGCTGAGGAAGGCTGGATGCGTCAAAACACCTTTTATTACATGTATGTACAATTCTATTTGATTAATTATCTCTGTTTTTGTTTTCGTTTGAACATCGTGGTGTCTCATGTCTCGCATGCAGTGAGTGCCACAATCTGATGGACTGCTCCACGCTGCCAACCCTGTTTCGCGTACGAGATGCATTAGGCAACACTGCCCTCCACCTAGCGGTGAAATCTGGAAACGAGGACGCTGTGAATATTTTGTCATGGCATGACGCTCGTAATTACAAACGTGGTCCCAATCTACAGACACCTCTACATATGGCATCGGCTGACGGAAATGCTGTCATTGTGAAAGTTCTATTAAGTTGCATTGATTTATCCCAGTCACCACACACAAAATGCGATATTTTTTGTAGTACTTCGCAGGCACTTGCTGTACATGGAGGTATTTATTACAATATTAATTATACTATGTTTAAATAATTGAAGAAGAAAATAATAATAAAGTTAGTATTAGTAATGAAAATATTTTTAAACGCGAGAGTTTTCTAGTTGTTTTCCGGTGTATCCACTGTTATGAATTAATTCTTTATGATTAGCTCCTTTACAAAAAAAATATTAAATAATTCGTGAGATATAGCAAAGAGAAAGAAAACACAAAACATCCTCAATCACTTCTTAATATGAATTTTTAAATGTCTTTTTAAAATAACCTTTACAATACAATAGCAACATCCTGTGAAAATTTGTACGAAACCCCATGTGTCTCACTTATTAGATACAGCAAAAATATACAAAAAACTCAGTATATCACGTTTCACCCCAGTTCACATCATTAAAGTCAGAAATTCCAATAATCTTTGAAACTGACTCTTCAAAATCATCAAAAACTAACATTTCGTCAAAATTTTAAGTTTAAATCCGTAATAGATTTATTACCTGTTTGTTAATGCGAGAGTCAATCAGTCACTCACCCAGGATATCACATCCAGTGCTAAAGTAGTACTAAAATAATTTGTATTGAAGTAAAAATAGTTTACTCACACGGTTGTTTCGAATATTTCTGTAGTAAAATGACTAAATGCATTCCCAACAGGGTACTCGGGTGTCGTGAAGATGCTTGAACCAAAGAGTAATAAAGACACTCTTGGTGACGCTGTGATTGCTGCTATGAAGAAAAAGAACTTAGATATCCTCAACTCTCTCTTGGATAATAATGAAAATAAGAAAGAGGATAAATTGAAGGAAGCTTTAAATTTAGCATGGGATGCCAGTTCCGTATGGATTATTCTTGACGCCAAAAGTAACACAAATTCTGAAGACTTATTATTTGCTCTCGCCTTAGCTTCCGGAGATGGCCGTGTGGCTGCTCTTGAGGACACTCATCGCTGCCTGAGCAGCAGTTACACAATATTTGTTGGGTATGATGATCGACTACAATCAAGTGGATGTCCTGAAGGAGTTGATACGTGTAGGAAAGAACGATTCGTCTTAACTGAAGATATGCGGTTCTATTTAAAAGAAAGAATAATCGAAGCNAAGGAGTTGATACGTGTAGGAAAGAACGATTCGTCTTAACTGAAGATATGCGGTTCTATTTAAAAGAAAGAATAATCGAAGCAGCGAAGTACGGTTTTGCAGACAAAATGAAAATGTTATTGGAAGCAGGTGTAGACGTTAACGCAGTTCTTGACGGTGAAACTCCTTTGATAGCCGCAGTCAAAGCCGAATGTGAGGAGTGTATTTCATTGCTGCTTGAATACGGAGCCGATCCTAATTTGAAGGTTCGCGTCGTAGATGACCCAGGCTCACCTACGATAAATTACTACACACCACTCTCCATTGCTGATGAGATAGGAGACTCAGAAATTGTGAGTATACTCATAAATCATGGAGCGAATCCATTTTGAGCTTTTGAAGTCAAATTGTAGGTTTTGTTTAATAAAATTTAGTGTATATGTGTTATCTGTGACCAAGGAAGAGGGATGGGTGGTGAAAGTTTATTATTTTTATTTTAGATAAGTAAATATTCTTTTATTATACAACTAATTATTCTGTTTTATGTCAGTATATAAGTTGTATCACAATCAATAAATAATACTATAGTTCTGCTAAAATTCGTTTTGAAAATTATTTTGTATCCCAATAAAATGACTTGCAAATTAATCACCATATCAAATTTTGGAAACGAATATGATTGAGTGTTCTTGAGAACCAATACAAAAACCATATAGGATTGATCTTATAAACATTACTATTAGTTGAATTTATTATTGAACATTTAAAAGTATGTTTTTGTTAAGTAAGTGTGAATTAAAACACAAGGATATCAATTCGTTATAGCTTATTCAATTTTGGAAACACCTATGATTTTTCCTCAGTTCTCAATATTGTTTATATTAAAGAATTAATTTTGTTCTATTACACTTTTCAGAATATATTTAAAGTCATTTCTTCAAATATGATCAGAATTGCTATACAGAGAATATCTTGCAAAAATTCAGGAAATATTATAAAATTACGAGTGTATTGTGGAGAATGTAGTTTTAATGTTCTCATTTTACAGAATCTTAAAAAATAATGTAAGAAATAGGAGTTCTAACAAACTAATAACATATAAATAATCGTTCTACTATAATAATATTATCTTCTTAATGTAATGTAACAACAACTTGCATGATAATAATAAAATATATTGCATATCAGTGTTGTAATATTTATTTACGCTTATGATTTCAGGTTATGTAAGCTGTAAGCATTATATACGAAAGGAGTTTATAATATTATTAATTATTATTCATCATTGAATTTAATGTACTCCATACAGATTAAATTTAATTTTTACTAAAATAGTTACCGTGTTACGAATCATCACAATGCCTTCTTCTTCTTCTTCTTCTTCTTCTTCTTCTTCATTATTTTGGTAACATTTCGTGAGTCCTCTGTTGTAAGTCAAAAAAAGAGTGCCCCAGAAACCCTTTCAAAACTTTTCTCTCTATTGTAATTCTAATATAATTTAATATGTAATAACAAATATATTGCGAAAATTAAAAAAAACATTATACAACTTATTTTTAATCAAAGGGGAATGCCAATGAAATGCACATTAAAAATATTGTTCCATCAATTCCTTTCACAAATTGATGCACTTAATGATCATTAATTACAGTTTCATATAATATTAATGATTAATTTCATTGGATTTTGAATTGTTTATTTTGTTTATTATTTTTCTGAATAAATTAAGGGTATTTTGAAACATTTAATAGTACAATTCTGACACACCATTTACTTCTGGAATCTAGAATAATGGAAAATAATTCAGTTCAAGAATAACATACCTTAATTAAAAATCCCACATGATTACAAAAACATTCATAATTGTTCTCTAATTGTTTATCTTAGAAATATTCTAGTTCCCAAATTTATCTTTTATGTTACCTATATCCCTGAAAATGTCAAGTTTTTTCGTTTGCTGGGTATTTAGGAAAATGTATACACTAAAAGTGTAATTTTGAAAACAGAAGCGAATTAAATTTATTGCTGACATACTAGTTGTTACACTAGTAACTTCTGAAAGTTAAATTTAAAACATTTTGAATCGTCATATTGTAGTAATACTTCGTGGAAGTGTTTTTGAGGTACATCGCTTTTCATAACTGCAAAAAAATGTAATATGTGATTAGACATTCCCCCTTAAATATTGACTCATAATCATATTTTACTCTCTTTTTTTTCGGAGAATATGAGCGTTTCTTTTTCTTTCGGAAATTTTATTGAATGTACTATGGGATAAGAATTAGTCATATTTTCCGTCTGCATATATAATTAATACCAAATCAAATGACCCCATTTTATATGAACAGGCATATATGAACACAAGTGACGTGAACTCTTTTCTCTAAAAAACAAATTTGCCTGAAGATAATCCACAAAAAGAATTGAAACGTTGTGTATTTTATTTATTTGTGTTTTAGAGGAAATATGTGTCTGTTCATAAAGACTATGGTCGTTTGATTTGGAATTAATTTATTTGTTAATTCTTTATAAAAGGTGGATAAAATAGTGTTTTTTGTTGCGTATATTTATTTCAAATATTCCGAAATGTAAGTGTTGATAACTGTACGAATACTTTGACATTGACATTAACAAGTAAGAATATGTTGTAGACCGAAACTGTGATTTTAAAAATTATTTGCCTGACCTTTTGTTCCATTGTTGATACAGCAAACTTCATTAGTTTGGACTCAATGAGCGGGGTGTCTTGTAAATGAGGTTTTAGTTGTTGTAACATTGTCTACGTTATTGGATTCATCTTCATCTAACAACTTAAAACCTTCTGTAGGATCTTCTTTATATTCAACCGATTGTAAAAGGTCCACTTTCCCTCCAACAAAAGTAGGATATGTTGAATTTGGTGTTGAGTCAGTTTTTGCCATAGTAGGTGAATAGATAATTATGGTAGATACTGCCAAAACCAGCATCACCATCTTTACGGAAGGTATTTTCATCAAATCCAGAATAATTCCAAGAAACAATCTACAAAGATGAGTTTCTCTTCCAAATTCGTAGGTTAGACTGAAGCATAAGTTTGAGATTATAGCTAATTACTTAGTATTTCAAAAGAGTTTATTACGTTCCCTTATTCAGCACGCATTGGCTGGTTACGACATAGTCATCAGTTCTAGCAAAGAATTTATAAAGGATTATTTTTCAATAACTTTTATGACAGGTCTATCATAGTAAATAGAAACGTGTTTCGGAACTGATACTTTTTTTTTCGATTCATTATCAAATCAATTAATGTCATTGTCGATAGAGAGTATTAAAACAAGACTTATCCGGAGGATCCTAATGTACAATATCGCATATAGCAGTACAGGAATTTCAACCACGTGACCACGACAAGGGTGCAGGGGAGAGGGTGACGGTGTTTCTTCAAACATAACCTCACTTTTAATTAAAATCTAATATTATAATTCTCTACTCTTTTCCAAACATCTTAAATATTCACTTCTATTATAACACTCTTAATTCTCTACTCTTTTCCAATCACTCAAAATTTACTACAGCTTTTTATTTAAGAATGTCAACTTGGGCGAGTATAGCGAATGATTTGAAGTTTCAAATCTATTCTTATAATAAGGTAGTAACTGATCCTTTTTGCTATGTAGATTCCTACTCCAACCTTTCAAGCTATATCATTCTGTAACTTGTGTGATACGAGTCTGGAGCAGGTTACTTGAGGTCGCCGGGTAAATTTGTCTTCTTTATGAGCTCAATGAAAATAAGGGATTAAGAATAATGATGTACGTATTTTACTAAACTAAAAGTCATGATACATTGTTCATAGAAAATGTAACCCAAGAAAAAAACAACGGGGGGAACGCACTATGTTTATTAGATTATTGTACCGTAGTTGCAGTAAATTAGATTCATGTCATCAATGTGTTCAAAAGCAGTTTGCAACTGCATTCAAGACAATAAATTATTTATTGCCAGTTGAAGTGGCTTGATGTTGGTACATGGCTTATATACAGTGTAGCCAACGCTTTTACTTTGCAATCGTTCATACGGTTGGTGGCAGTACACTTTTTAACCCTATGATTCATGGTAGTAAAAATATACAACAATGCATACCCAAGGTTTGCGAGACCCTATGTCTATTTTAAGCTTATTTTAATACAGGCACTTAACTTATTGAAAGTAATTCAACGTTTTCGGAATACTAACATTCCTAAAATACACCTAATACGTAGAAAGAACTTTTAGCTACTAAATAATCAACAAATGATTTGAGGAAGCGGCACCATATTTACTTTTTCCTAAAGTTACAGAGCATTAGCATTATTTTAAAACTCAAAATTATATATTTATCTTACATAGCACTTTGCCGTGAACAAATGACATGTTTATATATTTTATAAATTTTATAATATACTTGTGGTGAGTCATTTTTCATGAAACGATTGTATCGGACACTAAATTTACTTTCACTACTGTTGGAACACATCAGAGTAGTAATAATTACAGAAACAAAATTCACACTTTTACTGTTTCCTTCAGTTGAGCACATTGACAATTCCTACTCTGAATAGTCCGTATGTCTTACAAACAAGAATTACACACCGTGTACATTTTTCACATTTCACACACATGATAGTGCTTTTCCTGTTTTTGTTGTAAAGACAGTACATCTATTTCTCTTTGCTGAGATAGGTGCCTCTTCACAGGGTGATGAAATCTTCACAACTCCGCATCTTTCCATAGCTTGAGTTGTTCGTTTTGGAATATTTGGGATTTGACTACTTACTTTTATTTGAAGCTTCAACATTGCTTACCAAATCCCGTGTTGAGGCAAAAGGTTTCATCTCATAAGGTACGTCAAGCTTGATTGTCCCAACAATTGTGACTTGTTTCTGAAGCATGTCTTCTCCTAATTGGATGCTGGTAAAAGATTATCCATTGTAACGTTTGTAGATGATCCTTCGATACTTTTAGCGAAATTTTAAAAAAAATCACATTCAGCCTAAGTTTTTTCTGAAGTGCGGTTTCCTCCCAGTATAAACAGATCCATCTATAGCATATATTTATTTATCTTCGCATAATCAAAATATTTTCATTCCATATTATGTGGGTTTGCTGGGCATATATTGTATAAAATCTGTACAATGCTTCCGAGACCCTCTATATGCATTCACGTGAAAGTGACTAATAATTTGATTTTTTATATAAATCAATGGATCAATTTGACTCAAAATTTGTAAAAGGTTTTCCAAAGAATGAAGCAGAGAATGCATGAAAGGAGGGTTAAACCAAATTAAAACTGTTTGATATATTTATGGAATAAAAACCAACAGGGCCTCCGAGGCCCTGCACGTGCATCGTAGGGTTAAAACTTAAATCTATCGCCAACATTCACCATCAATGTAAGTCACATGCTCTTACAGGGTTATTTTGTTCTTTCTGTATCGAGAGCGTAGAATGAATATTATCTAATGTCTTAGTTTGTTGGCTATTATCATGTATACAGCGAACTGTCGCTTTTGTGACTACTATTCATATTTATTCGGATATTACTTAAGTTCGTAGAAGTTGGCAATTCGTGTTAGGTGGCCATGTTGCTTTTCTTTCGTTAAATTTACATGACTGTGTATACCAACCGCATTGAGAACAATTGAACCGCGTGTCCATGGTGATTTGATTTGGTATATCTGCACAAAATAACAACATCCAAACGTGTAAAGCCGCGTTTTTTCAATTGTTAAAATTTGAGTTTATATTCTTCATAAGCATATTTTAAAATTGTAATATTATTGTTTAAAGGAAAAAAGAAACGATAAGGGTCATTTTATGTTCAGTTATGTTTTTTTGCTGCCTGGGACAACTGAAGTGAGTAATTGTTTATCCTGATCCTTAATTAACATTTTGTGAGAATTAGGTTTTTCGTAGATAATAAATAAAAATAATTGTATTTTCGCTATAATTTTAATGATATTTTTGGTAATTATTGACATCCATTGTAAGCAAATATTATTACCTGTTACACGCGTACAACCGATGCAACATGAAACTTTGAAAAGAAAATCTCATCGACATAATTTGCATGCTTTTAAAAAGTTTATCAGCTTATATCATTTCTATTTTAAATCATGAAAACATGATCATACTTTTTTGAATGCATCAACCATAAACTATACGTGCACATTAATGATGATTTTTAATGTTACCTTACGAGAAAACGTTTTAATAAACTCATGAATAACGTTTTTTAATGAATTGTGTTGTTTTACTTTCATGAAATACAGCATATTTTGGTTTTATTTTGATGAAACCAGACAATAGATAATAGAAGCGGTTTACCAGACATTAATAGGCGTAGTGACAAATACAGCGAAATTAAGCAATGAACTAAGACATGACAGATGGAAGAAAGGTTTTAAACTTACCTACTGCCGATTATTCATGAAGTATCTCATGTGTACAGATTCGTACATTAACACGAGACACGTCACCATGAAATTTTAAAATAAACAAAATTAATAAATAATGAAACACAAGAGCAATATATGTTCCTAACTTACCCAACGGTTTCAAAATGCAATAGACTCGTGTCTGAGCCTTCGATTCAATTTTTCTATCATTTAAATACAACAAATTATACATCAAATTAATTTTTATTTCATTCATAAGGGGTTTAAAAATTTTACTTGTCTTTGAGTACTTTTTGTATTTGGTAGGTAAAAAACGCTGCTTTGTAGTATTCTTCAAGAACAGGGTCAATTTTGAAAATTTTTATTATCATAATTTTTTGAACGTAAAACATTGATATTTTAATGCAGTGTTGCTGAAATAGTGATTTATACGATGTGTTAGTTTAATAATTTTATGCTAAAATACAGTTTTTGTAATTTGTATAGAACCATGCAATCTCAAGATTGGCTAATCGTAATTTCTTCCATCAGGCCTTAAAATAACCGTATTTCAAAATAAGATAAGAATAAACAATTAGCTTACTAAGAACGGTACGCTGTTATTTTATATCACTTGATAAAACAAGGAGGTTAATGTGCGGCATGAGTATGCTATGTTGCAACTTCGTGCAATTGGACTCTAAAGCAAGACCTGCTTGATCGTACTGCTGATTATCGCTCATAAAAGAATAAGTGATATACGAGTGCATTCTAAAGCATTTGTCTACATCGTGAGCCTTCAATTGTTTGACAAATACTGTTACAGCAACAAGGAATCCCATTAGTCGACATAGATCGGTGAATGTTGCTCACAAGAGCTTCATTTCTGGGACATACATATTTCTTCAGATCATTATTATTTTCTTCTCTTTCCCGTTTCTAACGTATACCAGTCAAGAAGAAGAGGAAGAAGAAAAAGAAGAAGAGACAGAAGAAGAAAAAGGAAAAGAAAAAGAAGAAGATCAGAACAAATATTTGCGTCTCATGTATGTTACTTCACGGTTTTTATCGTAGCGTGTTATATACACAGTTACCAACCAACTCGTTCTTAAGGGAGACAGATAAAATACAATTCGCGAAAAACTTTTCATAAGAACGTTTATACTGACGATACCCCACATCTTATAACACAATGTTACGATTTAAAATTAATAAAAGTTTAAATTAATGCCAAGACCAACAAATAAATTCTCGTTGAAAATGAATGGTCCTCGAATCTCCGATTGGCGACCACTCATTCAGTCAATGCACAATTTCCGTTTTATATCTAGTAGTCCAGGGACACTTCTCCGCCGTTTTTTTACCTTGCAGACTTCATTTGTAGCTATATTTGAACTAAAATGTTCACGCTAAAATCAAATAGAATTGCGGTGTTGCATCAAACGCGTATCCACAAAACCATTTCCGTTTCATGAAACGTCCGTTGCATGAAACGTCCGTTGCATGAAACACTGTGCACGTCCCAAAGTATTTAAATAAGTAGTTTCATGATAAGTAGTTCATCGGTTGCAAAGCGCTAAAGGATCAGATTTCATTGATCATGTCTTTAGAATTGATAAGGTTGTTTATGTTCAACGTAGATCAGTGATGAGCACAGATGAGTACGTTATAAATTTATTGTCAAAAAACAGTACAAACTGCGTATGACCACGTGGAGGAAAAAAACTAATTTACTCTCCGGAAGCAAGCAAGGGACCATCCCATCAATTCCGATCAAGGGCCCTAAGGCAGAG
>NNCF01129090.1:307130-328721 GCA_002313205.1 Laupala kohalensis | reverse complement strand
GTTTATATGGTGTATGATGCACACACATACTAATGAATTAACTAACTAACTAACTATATAATTCAAACAAATATATTGAATAAGAAAGTATTTTCCATAATGTGTGGACCAGATTCACAGACTCTTTTTATTGACTTTTTATTTTACAAAATTCATATATGTCTGTAAATAAGGTCCATACGTTATGGAAAATACATTTTTATCCCACACGTTTATTTAAATTGAAACTACTCTTCATTCAAAGTACGCTAGTATGAAGCCCATGGTCCATGGTTACCCTCCTCCCTGCGTTCGTAACTAATGACGAGCTTGACTCTCGCACTCCCCACATCGCCTCAACTCTCGAGATTTCTCGACCCTCGACAATCCTCTGGGTCTCGCCTTCTCGAGCTCCTTTTAATGTTTATCTCTGGAAGGAGATAAGAGTAGCACTTGAAGAAATTTGTCGAATTAGAAGCTCATCAGGGATAAGAAGTAAGGGAGAGAGACTTTTGGTTCTCGGAGCCGCATACCAAATACATTTGCTCTGGGGATTTTCTGACCTTCTGACCGGAAGGTTTTTTCCTTCCTAAAATGAGGAAATTTAATTCATTGTAATACGTATAAATATATGGAATAAAATAAATTTATTCCCATTAGATATTTCAGTTATTATTAAGAATTAGATTGATATAAAATGTTTATTAATAACCATGATATTAATTGTAAATTTATGATTAAATTCTTTTAATATTTTTTTTTAATTTCATGAATCATTATTGAAATGTTATTTCAGTTCCTATTTTTCATCTCAGTATACATTTTCGGGGTGAAAGAATAAGAAAGAATAAGATGTTTGGTTCCTTTCTTGAATGAGGACGTTATACAAGTTGGAATTATACATATCAATTTTTATCTACGTCTTATGTATGTAAATATTTATTCAACGAAACAAGATTTGAAATCGCGAATTTCTGTAAAGTGTCTTGAATATACGAGTATCTACCAAAGTTGGTGAAATTATCATTAATGAATAAAATTCAAAAGAAATGAAATGCATGCTTATTTCATACGTTGATCTGAATATATATTTCTACTTATTGCCATGTTTATGGGAGGACACAAAGGCATTCAAAGAATTGTTTTTGATCTTATAACTCAACATTTTCTTTTTCTTTCATTTTCGATATGGAAACGAAATGCTGAAGTTGAATGAATATTGTACACTGCTATCAATTTTGTGTGGAGAGAGGTCATAAAACCCATATTATTTATTTTATTTATTATCCATTTATTTTAGTACACCTCCCAGGGGACTTACATCTAATAAGTACGTGTTTGGCAAACACGGGGTCCCGAACTGAGTCAGGCATTACTTCCACTTACTTGTTTAGACTCCTTCCTTTCTCTTTCCTGACCTTCCTTGGTCACCTCTTGTTCTTTCGATCCCGACGCTAGGATATCTTTAATTTTCCTCTTTCTTCCTCATTTTTTAAAATGATGAATGTAATGTTTTTAGATATGTTGATATTTGAGTTTTGAGTTGTAATTCAGGAGGGTTTTCAGTGGGTATGGTTGAGTCATTCGGCGAGTCTCACACGCAGGGAGAGTCATGTTAGCTCTCCTTAGTGCGTTACTGCAATTTCCCTACCTGTGCAAGTTCAGGGCTCTAATGACCTCGATGTCGACGAGCCGTAAAGCCCAACAAAAAAACTTAGTACAGAAATTTTTATTTGACATTGCAAATAATGAGAAATATTATTCTACGTAATATTACATACATAAATTATTTTATCAATATTAAATTAAAATAATTGATCATTAGGTTAAATGCGTCTGAAGGAACAATTCTACCTTCAGATAATTCTTCTTCCTCAGAAACTTTATTTTTATTTAATGTAATGATATAAGTTGTTGTTTTTTCAAGTACGGTATTCCCTTTTCCACTTGGGTCCATTATGGTCCACGTGTTTTCAGATGAAGACGAACTTACCATTTCAACATTCCCAGAATTCGCTTAGTGTCTCCGGTATCCCGACATGCTCCGAGATGCGACGGGGATCGCAGCTCATCTGTCTCCTATTACTGCGTCGACCACCGCGATGCCGCGCTAGAGTCGCTCCGCCATCCAGCTTCTCTAGTTCCCCTCGTTTCGTCTACGTTCTCGTCTTAACGCTCCGGCTTCAGTTACACAGTTTCACCCACCTTATTGTTCACAGAGCGCAGAAAGAGGCAATGGGTCTTGCGTGGTACGAGGCGCGAGTACTCTCTTGAATGATACTCATCTGTGCAGAGTGGGAAAGGTGAAACAGCTATTAAAAAGAAAATTGTGCCGAGCTGTAATTACACGAATTTGATAATCTCATTAGCCTGGTTTTTAANGAAAATTGTGCCGAGCTGTAATTACACGAATTTGATAATCTCATTAGCCTGGTTTTTAATTTCATATTTTCACATTTAACTACAAGGGACTGAATGAATTGAAGTAGCATTTTGTGTTAATATTCTACAATAAATTAACATAATAATAATTTTTTATATTTGTAGATAGAGTAACTGACAATGAGTATATTCTATGAATTTTTTTATATTTCTGAAAAGAATAAACCTTCATTAAAAACCAAACATATTAATTTATTATTGTAATAACTATCACGAAATATTTCTCGTTTTAATTTTTTCGGATTTTCCCGATTTATAACTTATTTACCCCCGATTTAGAGATATTTTATTATAATGTGACAAAGGAGAACGAAAACGTATTGAACAATAAACATATACTGACATAGTGTACTTGAGAATTCTGAGAGAGAACAACATTCTGATAGCCGTGACATCCATAGACATGATGGTCTTGAAAACGAATGATAGTTTTAGGGAATGAAGAGCAATCCATTAAAGACATTAGAAAAAGAATCGAGGGAAAATGCTTCTGTCTTCAACGTCAGTCTGAACCCCACAGCTGCCACCACAGAAACTCACTTTAAGACGTAAACCCGCATTACCATTTCCAGATGATGCATCCCTCACAGAAACAAGAATGCAATTTGAGTGAAAGCCGAAACTTGCTCGGAATGTACATCGAAGGGATGGAGATGAGGTAGGAATTTTGAGGAAGACTGCTTTTTGCGCATTTGAATGCCAGGAGGTTCTGGTTACGAAAAAAATATTTTGCATCCGACGCACTAATTCGTTTTAATACTTCAGCAGACGCTGCCTGACACGCATATTGTCTAGCGTTCTAAGATGACCACATAACTGTTGCCACCTCTGGGTTTTTCGTCTTCATCACAACACTCACAGGTTTTGTCATATTCATGATACTATCATGAGGATGAAAGAACCTATTCTTGTTCTTAATCAAAGAAACGTTTTGCCACACACTATGAGATTAACATATTAATTGAATTTAATTTTTATCTATTGAAATAACAATGAGAAAATTTAGTGTTATTTAATGGTTACGATTTATGAATAGTACTTTCCAATGGTTCATAGTTTGATAATAACACGTACTTGTGAAATGATTTATTTTGTTTTATTAAATACAATATTTGTTTGTATTAAGTTAATACTATATCACGTGCCGAACTATTTTTATCGTTATAGTATGTGGAAATATTAAATCCGCCTCTGCCTTAGGATCCTTGATCATAATTGATGGGATGGTTCCTTTGCTTGTTTCCGGAGAATAAATTAGTTTGTCCTCCACGTTTGTAACTGCTTTTTTGACAAAAAGTTTGTTTATCTGAAATGTTCTTGTATTACTTTAAAGATTATTTGAGGATATTTTCATTAAAAAACGTCCTAAAATTATGATAACACAGAAACCAACACAGATTTAGATTGTGGAAGAGTGGAATGGACAAAGATAAATACACATTTGTATCCACACACCTTAGAACATTATAATTTTAAGTAAGACAGATATAGTATTTTGTTATAATTTTCGTATTTAAACATCTGAAAAATCTGCTTACCGTGTGGAATAGTCGAAATTATCTAAAACATATCTATTTGATTTTTGAAGTACAATGTTGTTAAAATTATTTTTCCTCAAATACAACTTCTTCAGTGTCTAGCAAAGAATTGATAAAGAAAAAATCTTCCGTCTTCGGTGGAATTATGTACTGGCAGTAAGCGAAAATTGGTGCAGACGTGATCCTTATTTCTTACAGTATTTTCACGGAATATATAAACGACTTGGAGAAAAGGAGTAATTTTTTTTCCATTTTATTCCTTACTTTTCTTTTTTTTTTGACTTGAACACAACTTGCGATGGTTGTCTTGAACCATTTTACAATCGAAAAGAATATTTCAAGTAGAAATCACTTGGTTTCAAATAAATGACTCTGGAGATGGAAGAGAAAACAGGAGACTCCTTCTACATTTAGCTAAGAGTACTCTAATATTTTAGGGGAAATGTGGAGCAGCAGGATGGACTTCCGAGCACAAGGAACCCCTCTTCACAATAAAGAGTACAATAAAATGTCAACATTGAATCATTTGGAAACAAAGTTACCATATCCCCCAACACCCCGAAGGTATTCCCCACCTTCCAAAAAAGTGTATCTGTCTTATGGACGACTCAATTTGCTTTTTTTTGTAATATTGTTTCCTGCAAATAAATAAAAATCATTATTTTCCACTGTATCTCGAGTTCCTGAGTACTATTTATTATTCAAAGTCAAACTGTTCCACATCGGGCCCCGAAGGTGCCCAAGGGGTTCGCGGAGAATCGACTCTCCAATTTCCTGGCCTCAGCACTAGGAGGAGGAGATGTGGCCAGCACCTAGCCCCACAGACCGGTTTGACCTCAGGATAGACCCAGTACTTATTTTACAGCTGGCTAAGTAAGCCTGTTAGCCAGTCTGGATGTTGAGGTGTGATCAAAAATTCATATCCCACAGGGGATGTACCCCCCCCCACACACACACACACACATTCAACCAGCAACTCAGTGCTTTACCCACTGTCACGCTATTATTAATAATGTGATGATTATTGATAATATTATGAGGTTTCAGCTCGGAAGTTGATTGAAGAAGGTTTCGACGTTCACGTTGGTATCGTTATTCGTGTAAGTCATGAGGATGATTATGATACCATGTGAAATCCATGGCGGTTCTATGTTTTCCATGACTGCAAAACATGTCCGAGATTATTTGATTACTTGAGAGACCAATGTATCGAGACATAGTCACCAGTTCACCTAAATGTAATTAGGACAAAATGTATGAAAATCGTATAGTATATATGCAAATGCTTTTGGTATGTATTAGATACGTATAGTGTTGCAGTAGGCGCACTTCATGGGCTGATCCTCGCACTCTACCGCAGCATCTTCGATCACCCGTCAAATTCCACATTTTCCCCGACGAAGAAAATATTTTCTTATTATAAATATCATTCTCTTTATCTCAATTAGCGAAACGTTTTATTTAAAGCGTGGTTTTGCGTTTCATCATGAGAATTGTTCAAACTATATTTTTAGTTCAGTTTATTTAGTCTTTAAACTTGTATAACACCATAATGTGAAATAAAAAATAAATAATGAATGCAAATTAAATTTTTTAGTACATTTCAATATTTAATAAATGAACATCATAGAATAATTATTAATTTATATAAAATATTTGTAAGATTCTGGTTTCATTATAGGTATTTTACCTCCAAATTATGTCTTAGAATTCATTGATATTTTCATTACAATAAAAGAATGCCATTAATACACTTCTTATTAGAAAAGCATCTCTCAAATTTTGAGCCCCTGTAGGTGTTGAACTTTAGTCAAATAACAAATGTGGTGAAAATATAAAAAATTGTTTCTATATCTATTTCTTCACTTCTTATACTCTCATGTTAAATTACAAATTTTCTTTTTTGTTTAGATGAAGTCTTATTTTCTTTCATTTCTCTCCTCGTCTTAGTCATTTCTTTCCTTTGACCTGTTTTATCACATGAGGTGCTTTAAAACCTTCTTATTTAAATAGGAACATCAACTTATCTTCTTTTCTCTTCGTGAAAACAAATAAAGGAAGAAGAAAATGAATTGTTTTGAATGTTCCTTGATGTCTGAATATTTATGAAAAAGTTCTTGATATTTCATTCATTTAAAAGTACAAAACGTGAGTTAGTTAGATTGTTTTTTTTTTAAATTAACATGTTATTTCCCTTCTTCAAAACGATATAAATAGAAAACGTTGTTTCTAATCGAAATAAATTTTGTTTAGTCTGTAGAGTATCTCTTGTGAATACACCGCGACAGTTACGTGAATACACAACAGATTGCTTAATTTAAAGTATGAATCAAAAAAACATTTCAATATATTACTCCCATATTGAAGTTCCTGTGAAATAAAGCATGACATTTGTAGTAACAATCAAATTATTCGTTTTTAGAGTATTTTGACAGTAGAGTTTCAATAAAATTTAATCGTGATTTTTAACATGACTATGTCTCTTTTACTATAAATCATATACAAATAGAATTTTCTTTATTATGCCCTGTTTTATGTTCTTTTTGTGTTTTCTCATTTTTGTATTATTCTCATTTTAATAGATTAATTTATTCATTTCTATTTATTTGTCGTATCAGTACCAGTGTTAATACAATTGTACAAAATGGGTGTCCATTGAATATAAAAATAATAAATTCTACATTCCTGGCGAGTGTCAACAAGGAACGCACAAATCTAATATATAAAATATTTGATTTTTCTTTAATGGCTTATGTGCACTTATTTCATGTGAGGCTAACTGATAGGCAGTCCGGAGCGATTGAGTGAGAATTCATTACGTTTCCGGACAGTTTGATTATACCGCACGGCAAAAACCTCGTCTAGGAGCTATATTTTTACAGCTTATTCTTACTAGTCCAAAGGTACTTCAGCGTCTTATCATCACTAGAAATTCCAAGTTTAGTCTATTATTCGGAATGGAAAATATATGTTCGTACTTTACTCACTTCTGCGCATACACAATGGATGAAACATTTAGGCGAAGTCGCGTTCGTCATCACTGGTTTATCAGGTGAGGTTTCTTTCTATGTTTCCATTTTAACAGTGGCTTAAGTACAAATTAAACTCAATTGGTTAACCTCAATTGATAAAGTACCGTACATAATTATGCATGTGAATTGATACGGTTAATTTATCTCTCTTGAGGCCTTATAAAATCTTATAACATACATTTTATTGTAATACTAGCTGATTACCCAGCGATACCCGGGATTATAAAGTAAAATTAAAATACTTTTACTTACTGGTCTTTTAAAACATGTACAGCAACCTAATTTTCCATATTATTAATTATACAAAATTGACTGTTTACGCAACACCATATCGCGGGAGAGAATTTCATTAAACTTTTTGTAAAATCTAAATTACTCTCTTAAATTGAAGTATTGTAACACTTCTATGTTTAATAACATATAATTTTTGTTGATAATTTAGTTTAATTTTAGTAGATAAATATATGCTGTCGTGGACACTTTAAGGTAAACAGTATTGCCATTCATAATTGTCACTTATCTCTAACAGTTGAGGCAGCGTAAGCTTTTTTCCCGATTTTATCGACATTTGTTGAGAAAAACCATTTCAAATTTTCTTGTCACACATTTTAAAAATAAAATTCAGTCTATATTCATCCTGAACATCTGAACTATCTCCTTACCTAATTTAATCACAATCGGTTCAGTGGTTTAGTCGTGATCAGGTAGCAAACACTTTCACTTTCGAATCAGGCATTTATATATTAGTATGGATTAAAGAAGTACGAAAAATTGTAAAATCAAGCTTGGAATGCACAGTATTGGTTTGGTTTATTACCAGTTATCTGCCCACGGGAGATAATATTCATCGCAGCGATGACGATGCGATTTTTCAGAAACACACTTCTCAAAAACTGAACTACTCTTCCAAATGTTACTCTATTGAAACAAGTTTCTTATTGTTTAGCACTCAAAACAATAACAAATTTATTTTGATGTGGATTTACGCATTTATTTTCTACTGTAATTATTCTATTTGAAATATTTTAAAAGTCTTTTTAATAATATTACCTCGATTATTTGGGTTAACTTCGTAGGTAGGGTTGTGTTGTCGCGAACTTTTTTGTAGAACTATTTGAGATGAACAATAATTATATAATTTATGTGTATGATTTCTGTTTATTTTGTAAATATATTTACATATTTTTCATGCTTTTTCACCTGACAAAAGCTCAAACCAATGGTTGCAAAATTGTGAGCTGAAGTATTATCACAATAAATGTTGTACACTGTCCATCTGAAGGCCATATAATATATTTAACAAAAATAACTGTTTTCATGCAACTTTCACTATGTCATAGACACGAAGACATATTTTCCGCAATTGATATATACCGACATTCATCGTCGTTGATCGTCAAGTTGGGATAAACAAACTTGAGAAAGCTACATATGACGGAAGGNTCCGCAATTGATATATACCTTGGAGGGGGTCTATTTCCATTTGTCCCCCACTGCATATTGGGGGTCCCCTGTCAAATATTACTAACCAATTTGGTGTTAAACAAGAATAACATTACGGTCTAAGACACTTCTACATAAAATCTTGTGTTTAACTTCACTATTTCCAAACACGATTCATGAACGTATTCAAGCGCATTTATTAAAAAATCATTTAAAAAAGCGTCTGGCAACTTTGGGCAAAATTTTTATTTCGGGATTAATTCTATATTTATTATGAATTAATGTTATGGACTCAAAGTTGCGTGACAGACCCAGACACATATTTAAAAATCTACATTAAATATAAGTTTCTAAAAACATTTCTGTACAAAAATATTTTAATACACAGCTTATGTAGGTTTAGTGAATACCATAACGGCGTGGGCTTCTCAAAGGAGTAGAGGAAACGAAGGAGTAGTTAAATGGAATTGTTTGAAATTTTTGAGTGAATGTCAACGTGTTATTTTTAATTTCTCTATTTGTATAACTGTTTGCTGTGATTGAAATATGAAAATCATTTACTCTATAGAATATGAGGAATTTTTTCTAGTTAATGTCCGTATAAGTGGTGAGATGGGAAACGTGACTAACGCTGTGGTTTTTAAAGACGTCAGAATGGATTATAAAAATTATATTAAAACTCATAACTTTTTCACCCAAGTCGTGTAAAATACAATAATGTTAATTATGTGTTACACCAGTGTTTGGTTTCGAATAATGAGTTTGCAACCGAATTAAACGATTGAAAAGTGATAAAGAGATCTTTTTTTATAAATTGATTGTTTTCAGACAAGTTCTAAGTCTAGTATGGCATCACTATTGTGTGCATGACTAAGTTTGACAATATGGAGTCAATATGGAAGGATATAGTTGCTTTGATTAGTTTTCCATGTAGTCTGTGTATTTTCTTTATAATGATTGGGTATATCATTGTAGTACATCATGCCATCTATGGTTTATACCTTTTAATTTTTTAAACATTGTTCCCGCGATGCTGGCGCAGCGCGACTTATCAAAAATATATTTCGCATCCTCTGAACCACGTCTCGCATTGTCTGAACCGACGATCTGCTATTGCTGAAGGTTTTCGGGGCTCGCAGTCCTTTCCCGTGAAATATCGGTAGATGGACGGACATTATATGCTTTTACCTCAAAGAATGTCTAGGGCTCAATACCGCAGTCCGGTCTGAGATTCCGAGACACAGGGAAGGCCTAACATCGGGTGACGCAAAGCCGATGTCGTGGGAACAAGCGTTACTCAGTGAAGGTGATGCACTTCATGTCCTTGTAATTAAGTTAGCACCATATTCGCGAATGTTGTACAAAAAAAGAAAAGATTCAGTAATTAGCGGTTTTTTTTAAGTCTTTCTTTCTAACTTTCTTTATTTTCATTGTAGCACTATAAAAAACTTTAAGAAAAATAATATGTGATGTATTCTANAATTAAACGATTGAAAAGTGATAAAGAGATCTTTTTTTATAAATTGATTGTTTTCAGACAAGTTCTAAGTCTAGTATGGCATCACTATTGTGTGCATGACTAAGTTTGACAATATGGAGTCAATATGGAAGGATATAGTTGCTTTGATTAGTTTTCCATGTAGTCTGTGTATTTTCTTTATAATGATTGGGTATATCATTGTAGTACATCATGCCATCTATGGTTTATACCTTTTAATTTTTTAAACATTGTTCCCGCGATGCTGGCGCAGCGCGACTTATCAAAAATATATTTCGCATCCTCTGAACCACGTCTCGCATTGTCTGAACCGACGATCTGCTATTGCTGAAGGTTTTCGGGGCTCGCAGTCCTTTCCCGTGAAATATCGGTAGATGGACGGACATTATATGCTTTTACCTCAAAGAATGTCTAGGGCTCAATACCGCAGTCCGGTCTGAGATTCCGAGACACAGGGAAGGCCTAACATCGGGTGACGCAAAGCCGATGTCGTGGGAACAAGCGTTACTCAGTGAAGGTGATGCACTTCATGTCCTTGTAATTAAGTTAGCACCATATTCGCGAATGTTGTACAAAAAAAGAAAAGATTCAGTAATTAGCGTTTTTTTTTAGTCTTTCTTTCTAACTTTCTTTCTTTTCATTGTAGCACTATAAAAAACTTTAAGAAAAATAATATGTGATGTATTCTAATCTCATCCATTGATAAATTTAAACCCGTCACTTTTCCCTTCTTCAAAAACGTGTGTTCGAGAGAAATTGAATATGTTAATGTATTCTCACCAGGTAACCGTCGATGAGAAATATAGGACCATGATGTCGAGGAATTATTAATCCGTTCGTCCTTAGCTTCTCATTACAAAGTCACTACACGTCGCTCGTCTTCATCCGCCGTGTCACATAGTGCGTGCGGTTTCTCCCACAGCCGCGGATCACTGAGCTGTTCTCCGCTGGGAACGCTTCGAGCGACATTGCTAAGCAAACAATCGGCGATCTGTGGTCTGCGCGGCTGCCTCGTCGTATGTAACACTCCTCCTCCTTCGCTGGCGTCGCCACCGCCTTCGTTACCTCTTCCAATGCTTTGGCTGTCGCAAATGGACTACCAGATGTCTGGTTCACGCTTGTTCAAAGTTTCATGTTGCGGCCTTCCCTCGTAGACAGGTATTGACAAGGGTCGCCGAAACATTGGACAGGGCAGGTGACTGTTGATAGAGCTTGACGATATTTACGAGAGACACAGTTGTTATCGTAAAAAACATTTTTAAGTCGAATATTAAGTTTCTTTTACGGAAGTGCTGCATTTATAATATTAAGGACCAGCTATAATATTAACCAATATTATGGAATAATCACTATAAGGTAAACTTAAACACGATTTTAATGTTTGAGTTTCATCGTACAAAACTAATCGACGATTATTTTAACTGGTATTCCGAAAGAATTCTGAACGTTGGTAGTAGATTTGAAGTGCATTGTGAGTAACTTGAATACAAATGATGGGCAAAAACCTGATCTTGTTGCCTCCAGCGCCACCAACGAGCACCTGAGGCAGCAGCGGGCCACCCTCGTGGCACGGAACATAATCATAGACTTATACATGTTGTAGACCCAGCGATCTTATTCACAGGTTGTCCGAAGGGGAATACAAAGTTTGGGGTCTGTCTCTCTCGCACATCAACTTGGGTGGTGGAACTGATTCCCTTTCTGACAGCTCATTGTCACGCACAAGTCATTCCGCACAATACCTTTATTTGTAATCGTTTTTTAATCCTATCATATACTTTGCAACATTATTTACTCGCTTTTCTTGCAGTCTAAAGGACATTCGATAAACCGAAAAATTCTGTGAGAGAGCTATTTTAATATTTATATCTTCTTTGTCGGTATAGTTTTATAGTTCTGTTCGAGATTCCAAAATGTATATAGACAAATGAGACCTGGTGCAAAGAGTCTGTCCCAGGGATCAAATCGGTAGAAGTGTTTCACGCACTCTTACTCAATGCACGACCATACTCACGTTTCCTTCTCCTTGACTCAAGTCCCCGATACTAAAGATGTATATATTTTGTCAGCCGCTCTTAATTGGGAGAGCAGACCGAGAAAAGCGGCCGGAGAGAGTGTTTGCCCCTGGCTCCAACAAATACATCCCGCGCAGAAATCTCCGACGATGAACCGATTTTACGATCTTCGCGACGTGTTTCGACGTCGAGATCGAGCCGAATATCGACGCCGTCCCGACGTCGTATTTCTCTAAACTTGAAGTCAAGACGACGAAAATTAACTTCGTTAATTAATCTCGACGTCTACCAAATGTATCCTGAAGTTATTTTCAATTTTTGTAGATTAATGTTGCCCAATAGCTGTTTATTATTTTAAATAATGTTATTTTTAATTGTATTGATATAATATGTATAAATTCCAAGAGTATATTCAAAATATGATGCATTAAGGTTCATAAAAACAATATTTTCGTGGTACTTTACGATTCTTTTTACAAGATTTCGGAGAGAATTGCTATTTTACGTGTTTACTGTTCATGGTATCAATACTGAGACAGAGCAACACAGGAGGATTAAAATTTAGTTTACACTGCTGTGTTGCAGTAGCCCAGTGGCACCAACCTCACCTCAAGAAGTAAAGAATTCTAATTCAAACCACGCCGCTGAAGAGACACATTGAAAAACGTCTTTAAAGAAATGTGTGCTTCACGTCTGTTGAATATGGTTAAATAATTTAATACGAAGGATAATATTCATATATGTAATAAAAATTGAGATTCAACATTATCAACAAAATCGTACAGAGATGAGCTGACGATGTCAAAAAGAGGTCGAATCTTGGGAGATCGAATCAATGTTACTTTTAACGTTGCATGCTAACGGGTTTCGGGCGTCGTCAATGCGTCATTACCCTACGTCGAATAAGCGTTTTTTACGATTTTGAGGTTTTTCTAACACGTCGTGTGATGATGACGTCGTAAAGTGACCGTACTCCTACGCTGAATCGACTTTACATGCGTATGCTTTGACGTCGGCACGATTTTGACGACGATGTTACGACACGAAATTTTTACGTGGGATCCCTCGTGGGCCTCCGAAGATGATCGATTAATACCAAATCACAAAGATACCAATGAAAACTTTTCTCCCTAGAACTTATCTACAGAAAATTAAAAATAGAACTGTTTCATCTTTTAGGACATTATTGTTGGTAGCTGTGAAATTAAAGAAAATGTGGGTTTGCTCAAGTTACATAAACAACTGTACAGGAAGTGAGCTACGTGGGAAAGTGGCAGTGAACATATTTATTTTTATGTTATTTATAACTAACTGTTTAGACAGCTAAATTACTTTTTGAAACTTTATGCATATCATTATTTTGAGATAAATGGTTTATGTAGTAAAATAGAAATCACTTCTGCATCAATGTATAATAACATACATGTTAATAAAACTGAGTTAAAATTAGGTAAATATTGTATTAAATTTAGAAATCGGAATGTTTTATCGTTTATCCATGTTAAAATGATCCTAAGACTAGAAAATAGTTTGAATCATTAGTCAATGATGAAGAGAATATAAATTCCATTCGGGGTAGTTATGTTATAAATAAAGAATTTATTAACAAAAAAAGCAGTACAAACTGCGGATGACCAGGTGGAGGATAATAAACTAATTAACTCTCCGGAAGCAAGCTAGGGACCATCCCATCAATTCTGATCAAGGACCCTAAGGCAGAAGCGGATTGAAAATTTCAGCTAATTCCTCGATAAGATAAAAAAATTACCTACGTTATAAAATATCAACAAATTTGCAATTTAACTCAAGCATTGTTTGTACACCCCTGCATGTGAAGATGTCATTCTCAGCGCCGTCGACTTCCTTCGGTCTCTCGGCGATCTTCTCTTGTTCACCTCACAGTCATTTGTTCCGTAGCCCTCGTCGCCATGTTCGACAATCGCACGCCTTCTTCAGCTCCTCCCACTGTCTTATCGGGAAGCTACATCGACCCCACGTGGATCGTGGACATCGACACGTGTACCGCGTTCAGATAAGGCCTCCTGTGCATTTCGTCTGGGTTTCCTTCTCAGGAAATGCACGTACTTTTTTTAAAAATGTGTCACGAACAAAAAACTGTGTACATGCCTACCATTGCGAAGTTGATTATTTGAAAATAGTAAAGAAGTCTGTAAATATGGTGTAAAAGAATAGGAAGTACAATGGACACTAATTGAGTTTTCTTTCGTTTTGAATCGATTCTGTAGTAAACCAAAGAAATAAATTAATATTTTGGACGTCATTAGCTTTGAATATTGCATACACAAGCACTTAAAATTATTTTGAAATACCTTGCTCGATTTTCTAAATATGCCAACATAGACGGTAGAATCATTTCAAAGACTTCCATTTCCATAATTTCATTAGTTATAGAAGAACTGATAAAGTTTTCATTATTACCAATTTCTTAAAGTATCTTAGTTAAAATACCTGCCTAGTGCTTTATAGCTCACGTACTCACCTTCCTTGAAGTGAACCGGTGTTCGATTACTGGTGGGGGACGGTATCGTTCACTTCAATAACTTCGTGTATATATGTTTATTCGTAGTTATATTCATATTTAGACGTAATAATTTTAACGTTATCTTATACTATCAGCTGTACACTTCCGGTAGTGGAAATTGCTATTTTAGTGGTGAAGATTTTGGAACCCTAGAAGTAAAAAATAAGGGTTTCTTGGCATATATGCCAATATATTTTGTTGGATGGCCATAAATCAAGTATGGCAAATACCCTGCGCAAGCCTGTAAATGAAACAATGTTGATGTTTTTATTAGCATTAATCATTATATTTTTTTTGTCCTGAAAATCTGCTACCGGGCATTATGGGTAGTTTACAGTAGTACCAACGTGATAAATATACTTTAATAAGATTCGGGGTTCATGCAGGTTCTACATAACCTATCTTTTTGCTGCAAGACTAACTCAAAAGAGGTGATTTTACAGAATATGTTTTGTGCTGAGAGGGTATGGGGACATTACGTTCTTCAAAGATGGGGATGATATATTTATTTCCAATACACATACAATACAATATATGTAATATCACTCACTTTGAATTGTTACATTTGCAGCACAAGAATAACACACAGTAATTATACGTTATACATTGTATTGTCATATCATTGTAAAACATCAAATACACAACTTTCATTTTACATAGAAAAAAAAATTAAGTTACTTTTATATACATACAAACCTCTAAATAATTTTACCTTACTTCAGCTTTTCTCAGATAACATACAATTTATTCTCTGCAATTCACCGATGGTTCATAAATACTTAAACATACACATCAAATACAATACAACTCACCGTAAAAGATCCCTTTACCATCTTGTGTAGCTTATAACGGAGCAACAAAAAGAAATAATTTTAATCTGAAAATTAGTCTCATACAATGAACACTATACCACCTCTGTCAATTATTAACTCAAGAAATAAGCAGCAAATCTCGCAGAAATTTATATTTTTTCACACCAATGAATGTAAGCCATACACATGAACCAGGATATTCTAGTTCTGACGATTGATTCAATGCAAATTTACATAACTTTTTCAGTTCAACGATGATGAAAATAATTATCTACTTAGTAAAAAATAGATTGTACACATATCCATTGTATTTGAATTTCTGTATACCAAGCAGCATTACACTCCAACACAAATTATAGATAATGTCCCACGAAAAAGTCCCTGAACTGAACTCTGGAAATGGAGGGTCAAGTAGTGCTACGGATTAAAACAGTAATTGTTACTTATATGTGTCATCTGATGATGACCCACATCTGAGCTTAAAACGTTATGAGGTAATTTGTACCTTTTCTAAATACTGCGTCTGTATAATGAATAATGGGCTCTAATGACCTTCGATGTTGACGAGCTTTAAAGCCCCAACAAAAAAAAGTATAATGAATGGGGTCTATTTATTTACAATATTAACAAGTTTTAGCTGACGTCGTCATGATAAATTTAAACCAAAAACATTTGCTTCATAACATAAGAAAGTGTTGGGTGGCAAAGATGTCTGTCTGTGACACTTGCCGTAAGTTCATGTCTTTTTCTGCCCTATAAAATGTTTCACGTTGAAGCAATGCAATACACTCGCGCTTGTTGACTATGGAATTATAATTGACACTTTTGCAAACTGTACAGAAGCAGCTCTATGACGTCTGGATGGGGTCAGCTGAGAGAGAATGTGATGTTATTGGGTCAGCATAGGATGCTTGCTAGGAGAGCTCGTTTGCAGACTGTATCATCATTTTGAGGGTAGGAAATGAAAGGGACTTTCTCATGTACTTATAATCTGAATTTTCATAAAACGAACATCTTTCAGATCATACAAGCCCGTTCAGACATTTCACTGTACACACTGAGTATTGGACAGTAATATAATCAACGACAAGCTTTGTACATTCACGAGTATTTCAATTTAATAAAATTCATACGATAATAACAATAACACTCAATTCAAATTACGAGTTTTTGTTGACTACTTTTCCTTCAAACTAATTTCACAGAATTTTAGAAAATATTACACTATAGTTAGTATAGCATTTCCTGAAAACAAAACTTGAAGCTGGAGTTTACAACCTAATAATAATAGCCTTTGCCTCTGAAACACTTATGGATTTTTTTACAAGTCATTCTTATTTTCTGAGAAAAGTTTGATAATCACTCACTCGACACTTCCTACATAAAGAAATACAGAAATCCCAAACTACACTGTCGCCATGGAACAACCTGATAACGCGTTGCAGTGAATTATTTAAAACCGAACACAAAACACTACCACACAATCTACAGGCCATAATAATGCTTAACTGGATGATAGCAGAACCTGTGGACCAACTAAAAAAATGAATCCAAAGTTTCTTCACATTTTTGTCCTACTCAAGCATTTACTGGTAAATAAAAATTACATGTTTTATTGCATTAAATAAGGACTCTCAATTATTCAACGTATGTCTGTGGCTAATATCAATTTCTTTGTAAATGGGGTCCATCAGTCGAACAACTTTTCTGTTGTCTTTGAAAGAATCTGAAACAAATACATTTTTATGCAGTAAGTACATGTTTTCTTAAAATATTGTTTTGCTCATAGCAAATAGAGGTGAAGCGCCCTTACAGTCACATTCCATATTGTTTAATCACTTTTTAAACGGTCATTTCTTGTACAATAATTACATAACAATAGATCATTTAACATTCTGAAGAAACAAAATGGAAATATATTAAACCTATAACAAAAGAATACATCAAACAGTGACCACGATTCAAGATAATAAACATGTGGAATTGTTCTATAATTAAAAGAAAAAATACTTTCAATTGGGTTGAATGTACGAAAAATAAGGCAAAATGTACAAGTGATAAATTCAAAAAACTTAAGCAAAGTTAAAAAGCAGTTTGATTAGTTAGGGCAAGATTGACTCCAATAATAGAAAATTGGTGAATCAAATGACTAAAAAATAATCATTTGATTAACACCTGGAAACAATCAATTCATAACAATGCTCTACCGTACAGGAGACTAGATTGTATTATAAAAAATTAATAATATGTAACCTATAATGACTTATGTTACGTATTCACTTACATCAATACAATTGTTTTCTTAGCATCTGATCATGAAGAAATAATTTTATAAAAATCTTGTATTCATTGCCAAAATCATAAAGTCAACTAGCTAGTAAAAAACAACATGAAAATAAGAATGTCAGTATAATTCACTATAAAGAAACTTATCTCATTCATATCAACATACGAACCTTTTGTGGAAACTGTAGGTTCTAATATGTCTTTTGTTGAATTAGTTCTTTCATATTCATTCAATATTTGTATAATTTATCATCATTCTCAGAAAATATCATTGAATAGTAAGGTAAAATGTCAGTTTCATCAGTGAACATGGAAATAGTAATTTATCATCACACTTTACTTATTAATATATTATAAGTATTCATATTCATCTTTCTCAAACATGTAACTTATCAAAACGTTAATACAAGATAGGAAAAACTTATCTTGCTAACATGTGTGTACAACTAAGTCAATGTTAGAGAAAGTCAACACGCTTTGTATTATTATACAGAACGTTTTGACATATCGGTTACTATTTCGATGTCTCATACTGTAAAAAAGTCTAATTCATTTGATACAGTGCAATATATCAAGTGAAATGAATCAAATATGTAGATTGTGTTGGGTTGGTCAATCCTATTTGATAACCCGCTACATTTGAAAACATACACTTAACGAATTCATCTCTCATAAAGTACCTCAGCTGTTGGATGAACAAATCTACTGACTGTAATATACTGAATATTATGATACTAGTCCCACTAACGAAAGGACAAACAAAATACAAATATTAAGAGACCATGAGAATGATCTGTACACATTTAAAGCATTTTACAAAAAAAAAAAATCTTTTGCAAGAACCTTGAAGAAACGAAGTCCTATAATTATGATACAATGAACAAATAGGTAGTACATTAAAAATAATTGTCAGTCTTGTTAGTTGCAATGTATATGATTGTTATAAATAATACGTATAAATAACAGTAATTTTAAAATATAAAAATTCAAAACTTTCTAAATGAATCATAATATAACTAGGACACCTTTTAGTATAATTTGACCATAAATTTATTTAATTATATAAACATGTTTCATTGAAATTCAAGCTAAAGTACAAAATAAAAATAATTAATACCATTCTATGTCAATTATCAGTAAAGATTAAAATGAAAAAAACATTGAAAATAGAGAGCAGAGAATTTTAATCATGAAACACTTGAAAAGGACGAAATATGTCAATTATTATTTTTTATAAACTGCAACGAGATGATCTATAGCAATCCATAGCGTGTGAGACTAAACACAAAGAAAACGTGAGGGTAAAAACCAAGTAGAATTTAATTTTTAACTGTAATTACACACATTTTCACCACAATTACATACACAACAAGGTTGTATAAAACACGCCATCCCCATTCCAATTACAATAATATTGAAAATTCAGAATCCCTTACCTATTATTATTTTATTGTATTCGAGTTATAAGAAGAATAGCACGATACGATAGATTCAACAGAGGCAATTTCAGATATTTGATTAACCATCAAAACATTAATGACAAATATATTCTTCAAACAATGATATATCAGAAAAGTCACGATAAAATTCCAAGTTTTATTAAAATCATTAAAAATAACAATTTTACAAATATTTTGAATAGTTAGAAATAACAAGATAAAATGTCATCGCAATATCCTTCCTGCGACCACAGAAGTAAAGGTACTCACTACTACACACATAAGAAAACAAAGTAAAATCAATATAAATATTATTCCAATACACACGAGTTTGTTCTCCTTTTAATTTTTAGAAAATAGTTTGAGTTTGATATGTAGAGCAAACATTATGGTGTCTTATGAACCAATCTGGTGCATCTAAATCTTAAAAAATTTGTAAGACTCTCCACCATATTTGGTAACGACATAAATTGGTTAGAAATGCATCAAGCTTTGTTGATTGCAGACAAACAAATAATCTATTTGTGAAGTCTAGTCAAGCCAAATTACTGGTATACGATGGATAGTATCCAGTAGTATATATGATTTGNATATTTGGTAACGACATAAATTGGTTAGAAATGCATCAAGCTTTGTTGATTGCAGACAAACAAATAATCTATTTAATAAAATACATGTATTCAATTCAACGACGCAACAATGAAATAAGAGTTTATCACGTACACCTCGTTGAATGGAACTTGATCAACACCATATTGGACATAAATTAATTTCTAAAATTTTACAAGATACAAGATATTGTATACCTAAGGTGCATTAAAAGATTTTTGCTGCGAATTGAATTCCAAAACCATGTCAGTCCCCATTTCCACTTGGTTGTGTGGATTGATGCTCAGCGTCATATGATCATGCGTCATATTACCTGCACTTTACAGTTTAACTCTTGTAAAATGCCAGCCGACACATCTGTTACGTACAATTATCTTAAAATATGCCATGTTTATCAACACACACACACTTGCTGTGAAATAAATTATAAGTAAAAGAAAGTTCTTATAAACAGGCTTCTATTGAAGTTAACGTAAGATAAAAATATGTAGTAAAATACACAAAATTTAAAGAATCTTCTTGGAGCAACACTAAATGTTATTAGTAAATGGATAGTCCACATGGTGGGTCAAAAACTTGTTGTGAAGTTTTCCTTATATTATTAATGTCTACCATGATAATTAAAATTTTGTAACATTCAATAAAAACAATATTATTGATTTTTTCATACGTATCATCTTTTACACACTGTCGAATTTTATGAATCATGTTACTGCATATAACCAGATATATGCTGTCCTTGCCGGAGCTCTTTCGAGTCAGAATATTCACATGTGATTCACGCGTTTGGTGGAAGATTTTGTACACAGTGAAGACACGATATATAATGTTCCTCCAAAACATATAAAACACTGAGTAGATGTGTAAAAGAATTTTAGTAGTAACTAATTCCCTGTTCATTCATCATCACTCTTCAAAGAAAACTTTCAAACCACAAAACAAAGAAGTAACAACCTAAAATTTCAACTGTATGATGATCAATTTTTACAAACAGTTTTTGAAACATGTCATTCATACAGTCTTACTTCAATTCAGACACAAAAACAATTAAATTGTATATACCTAAGTGATTTAACGTTTCAAATTCCTTTCACCAGTATCACTACATTTTTTTTGTTCAAAGAATGAAGGTATTATCCAGAGAAAGTCAAAGCGGTTGACTTGTGGGCAATTTGTTTCTATAAATAGTCACAGAGAGGAATGCAAGCAACAATAACAACTTTTCTCACACGCATGTAACTAAAGAAATTGAGCGAACAAAACACCGAATCAAAATTAATCTTACAACGAAGAACATATTTTAATAATTTTGTAGCAAAATCAACAATCCATAATCTTCATTTACGTATCAAGTTTTCAATAACTTGTTACACACACATAATAAAGCATATCCTTGCAAATCACTGCACATATACAGTTATCCAGAAGACAATGTAGTGAAAGATAAAGATAAGCATATTAACGAAATTTACTTCATCAAGACCTGAGTCACACAGTATCCACTCGAATCCAGAAACTGGACAAACACTGGAGATTTGACAAGCACACTATTGAATGTGACTTTGCTACATAACAATAATGTATAATATCTTGTAATCATTATTTAACACAAGGTTGCTGTCAATATTTTCAACACATCGAAAATAACTAGTGTTCACTAGTCCACAGCGTAACTCGTGTGTAACCTCACACATTAATCGTTTTATGACATGCAACACTTTTATACGTTTAAATGAAACTTGCATTTCACACACTGAATACTTATTATCAAACTCCAGTCCTCTACATTACGCGAAATCTTTTAAAAAGCATCGAAAATACACGAAGTGGCTACACTGTGGAACGAACGATCGCGGTTAAACAAGTAATATTATATGGAGTTTCTTTACTTTTACAAACACTTTGTGGCACGGAGAACACAATGGAACTAAGCGTGAAGCATCCTATATTAAATAA
>NNCF01129090.1:291130-302437 GCA_002313205.1 Laupala kohalensis | reverse complement strand
GGAAGCCATTTAAAAGAGAGCGGAAAGAGCCTGTAAGGCAGTAAGTGCCTTGGGGAGAAACGGGCCAGGGGCGGATAGTATAGGAAGTACTTTTTTAGCAGCGTCAAGAATAGCACGCAGATCAAATTTTTGCAGTACTGAGAACAGTTCAGATAGACTCTGAACGTTCCCAGGGGTGATCCCGCCGAACAAGGAGGAAGCCGATGCAGTTGAAGTTTGAGGAGATGGAAGAAGAGGAGAGCCTTGGACAATGTTAGCATAAGACACCGACATTGGCCTTGGAGAAGATGCTGTAGTGGGGCGTGCTGCGGCATTGACCCTACGTGTTGCCTGCGCCGATTCACGCTGTTCTCGAGCGCGAGCAAGTTGCTCCGCTCGGCGTTGCTTGAGTGCAAGAAAGGCCGGGCAGCCAGACCAAGAGGCGCAGTGGTCGCCTGCGCAGTTATTGCACGTCAGCTTAGTTGGCCGAGGAGTGCAGTTGACTAAGGTATGGGGACCCGGACACAGTGGGCACACCACATCCCGCCCGCAATGGTTGCGTGTGTGGCCCCACGCCTGGCATCGGGAGCAATGGGCAATCCATTCGCGCCGGTGACACTCTTCCACCGAGACGCGAACATTCCACCGAGAGCGGATATTGCTCTTAAATGTCTGGACCGCTGCGTGTTCAATCTCCACCACATAGAGACCGAGATGAACACGTTCGTTTTGCCCCCCATTCTTCTTTTGAAGCTCAGTGAGGTGAAATACCTTCACCCCCTGGCTTTNCCTGGCTTTCAATGTCACTGCGAAGTGACTCGAGGTCCTCATTTGGTTGAAGGCCTCGAATCACCAAGCGATGGCGCCTTTCCTCGGTGACCCGATGGAAGAAAAAGGACGTATTGGGATCCTCACTTTGGAGAACCCGCAATTTGCCGATAACCGCTTGGTGGTCAGTATAGTCTGGGACGTGCACTATAAAGTGCTGTCGTGTGTTACGTCCCGTTAATCGTGATTTTGAGGCTGACTGCAGAACACGCAGCAGCTCTCGAGTGTCGACGACATTTTCTACATAAATGTCGCCTCCTCTGCGACCTTTTCCTGCACTGGCTTTGGAGGATGACGGTGTGGTAGTGGTAGGTGTTGGAGAGGGAGAAGGATTGGGGAGGAGAGCAGCATTCCCTGGCATCCCTACTTTACTTCTAGCCTTAATTGTTTCTGACGCGGTGTTAGCGACTGGGTCTACCGAAGTAATATTAGCCGATAGTGGTGGCGTAATGGGCGAGAACCTATTAGTAAGGGTCAGGAGCCTCTTTTCCTGAGATGGTTTTGGCCGAAAGATCTTCTTGGCCGGAGTGTAGCCATCCTCGCATTCCATATTCGCATTATCATGCGGTCGGGATGCTGGAACGACCCTGGTAAGACATTTGATAGTAGGAAAACCGGAATCACCGGACTTACCTGGAAGATCCAGGAACCCGGGTCTCTTACCCGCGTCTGCAGTGGTGGTACTCGTATCTGCATTGGTGGTAACTGCAGTGGTGGTCTGCAGTGGTGGTAATCCAGTGGAAGGCCCCGCGGAGACGGACAGCATTGTCGTCGAAGCATCGGCAGCAGCAGCCTCCATCAACGTCGAAGCCGGAACTGATGCCATCCTGGAGGCGGGACGATGCTTCATTCTCATCCTCCGCGATGAGAAGAAACACTTGTCGGTAACGGAGTCCACGGGTGACAATATATGACCACTCGACGATGTCGATGGAAGGGATGCTTCCTCCGGCCGGCCCCGGAGAAAGCCCTCAAGAATACTAGGATCAATAATTTAAATTGAAGAAAAATAAAAAACAAAATTTATAGAAATTCGAATTCAGGAAATTTCGACCGGAAATCTAAAAATTACTTCATCTTTAGATAAAGTAAACGGAAAGAAAGATGAAAGAAAACACAAAGGATGCAACCCGCACGACACGGGTTGCCTCGGACACGGGTTGCAGTAAAAACTGCAACAACGCGCAAGTCCTCTCCCGGAGGATTAAACCGCGCGCCGCGGGACCACGTGGTCCGAGATAAAACAGAGTACAAAAGACGGAACGCTACGGAATACACAAAAACGCGGGAAACGCGGAGCGCACCGGCACACGTCCGTCCACAACGACGGCCGAACTCGGAATGTATGTGGAGATGGATCGTAAGATATGTGGGACACCGCTGCTACAAGGCATCGCGAACAAAATGGCGATTACGGGTCCCAAAATTAAATATAAGAAAAATCAATGATGCATCAAAAAATCTAAATTTTTGGGATCTTGCTACATTAATTTTAAAAAAATGTTTAAATCATGTGTTTAAATGGAGAAATGACCATTATTATCCCACAATATTCAAATATCAGTATTCAACCATCAGTATCAGTGTAAAAATTCTATCAGTATCTATTCAGTATTCAAATATGGACGATGTTTGTCATAGTACAGACCATTTTGCAAATACATAGTTTTAATTTAAATAGCTCAATTATTTTCACACCGTTTTTAATAATTTACTATTGCTAATGTTTTCATTTAAACCTTATAAATAACTCTTTTAAATGAGTGATTTTGACTACTGTCGCACATGTTCATAATACTTTTATTTCGGTTACAGAAATATTAGGAGCAATGATATGGAAGAATACGAATTACTTTGAATAAGTGAATGAAAAACAAACATATTTTTTGTTGGAGTGAAGAATAGGCTCGCTGGTATTTATTGTTGTATTTGTGATCAGAGATGTAAAATTAAAGAAAGAGGTTATGCCGGACATTGTGAAAGGACGACGTTAAATGATGAAATCAGTTCCATTTTTTCTTAGGAACATTGTTCTGAGATATTCTTTTCTCTAAACATGCGAAAATGAGTCATCTCCTTGGCCATTTACTCAATCATCACTTCTATATAAGAGGGTTGACCTCATTCTCTGGACGGGAGTGGTTGATTCACCAAACATAATAATATCTGATCATTGATAAAGTTGAAACTCCAGCGTTATAAAAACATTTACAATGATATTGTGTATTTCATCGTATCTTAATTACCCCGGTATCCAGAGAACAAAATCTTGTTCAAACAGACTTGTACCGCGTGTAAATGAAAAATATTTTAATAAACAAGGATATCATAAGTTTAATTAAATCTTCGTTTTGTTATTATAATTAATCTAGACATTACAAAAATATTTTAGTAGAAATAAGCGTTTTTTTTTCTTCTTCAATACATTGCCTGGACAGGAATTTGAAGTATCTACAATAATAGTAATACTAGGGTTGAAATACATGACATGAAAATATATGAGAAATATATTATAAATAAATCTACAACATCAGATATTATTTAAAAAAGAAGTGTCAAGCAAGTGTAAAAAAATGTTGTGAATTATTCCAAAAATGTTATGTTCTGTACAAATTATGTTATGTTCTGTTAATATTGTAACACTTTCTGAACTAATTTTATTTTTCTCTTAGAAGAGTGCTTGATAAATTAAAAGTCGTTTCTATGTTTCTCATTTTTTTATTATTGGTATTAGAAAGCTTTTTCGGCTGCATAGCAACCATCGTCAGTAACATACACTGAGTGTTGAGGAATATTTTTGGCGAATGCGCATTCGCTTTCTAATACCAATAATAAAAAAATGAGCAACATAGAAACGACTTTTAATATATCATGCTTTGATAATGTTGCTAAAGCTCCACAATTACCAAGTAGAAGAGTGCTGAAATGTTAAATCCCCCTCTGCTTTTCGACCCTTGATCGGAATTGATGGGATGGCCCCTTGCTTGCATCCGGAGTGTAAAGTTGTTTAAAGTCCTCCGCGTGGTCATACGCAATTTGTAACTGCTCTTTTTACAATAATTTTTTTTAAAACTCACAATTTCCGAGTACCTATTCGTAGAGAAGTGTTTGCAATTTTCACCTGACTGTTGACGTTGCAAGAATTTTTTTGTTTATAAATCCAATAATGTATGTAGTATCTTTTATTCCAAATGTTTGTCTTTGAATCATTCCTCTATACATAACGCTAACATTGTAATGCAAATATAAAAGAGTGCTTAGAAAGAAAGATGGAGTGCAGCGAATGCAAATGAATCAGACTTCAGACCCAGAACCCTTTGGTCGCTCATTCAAGGGCTTTGGGGAAGGAGACTGAGTTACTTCCGCAGTATCTTGACGAAGGACGAGGGATTTTGAAGGACGAAAGCAGGAGAGAAAAGCATCTACGAGCGGAGAATAATTCGTTGAACCAACCAAGTGCAGCATTGTAGTACATTTGGATAGATCTAGTAATTCCCAATATTTTTAAACAAAAAATATTCATGAAGAATGGAATATTGTAGTGTTTCTCTATAATATTATAATATTAATATATTGCAGTAAATATTACTACTTGTTGAGGCTTTAATCACATATATTTCATGGGAAAATGTCCTTTACGTTTTATTTTGTACACAGGGTTATGTTTTTCTTGAATATGAAATTATTGTGTGGAATTGTTTTACCTTTATTTAACAAAAAGTTAACAATGAAATAACCATACCGATAATCGTGTCACGTTTTGTTAAAAGCTTCAAACACCCAATTTTTTAATGTTTTTCTTCAAAATTCTGTTTTGTTAAAAATATCACGGGTCTGATACGTTGGTGAAAGTGTTTCTCATGTATTAGCTAAGCATAATATATAAATACTTCTGACATCAATGAAAATAATTTTCCCTTAAAAAACAATATTTAATTAGAAATGAGTGCGTATAAATTTATAGCTCCCTAGCGATGAAACATTTTTGCCGTTTCTTCAACGTAAATTGTCATAAATATACAAAATATTTTAATACTCTTTAATATATACACCAAGTAATGTTTCTTATGTAACGATGGTAGTTCGATATATAAATTTTATATTTGACCATTTCAGTAGTGTGTCGTTTTTGTTACCGCTGTAACAATGTACCGCAAGGCGCCTGCCAAGGGTTTATTAGAACTAACAATTTAATTAGAAGTGTTAATCCTAATGTTGCAAAAGGTTTCATTGAGTAATAGGCACTCTCTTCTCTGTTCCTCCTAGGGTACCGGGTGCCGTACAGTTCTTTGAAGAGAACGAAACCTCTTGTTCGTGACAAATCCTTTTCTTCCGCGTCCAATAACGGATGAAGCGCTCGTCGTCAATTGGTCCCCATTCAACATTGGCAGATTCTGCTCTATCTCTCATCACTGACCAACTCAAGCTCACTCAAAAGAATACTCTACCTTCTCAACTGCTCAGTTCATTTCAACCCTTCACGTCGCTTCCCAGCAACGCAGTACCATGGAACAATCATGCAAATTCAGTGCACTTAAAATCGCTTCTTGCGGAACGCCAGTTAAATAACTATTCATCTGAATATTTTTCTCCTGATTCTTTTAATCATTGCGTTTATCTTAATATTGAAGACAGATTTTAGTGAAGTTTCTTTCATATATTGTAAAAATGATGTTGTTACAAATGAGCCTCTTTTAAGAGGTAACTGTTTTATAGTCGTGGATAAGATTATCACTAATCCACGTAGTATTCGGCATCATGAAATGAAAATTGTATGCTTGATTTAAAGTTTGTTATTGAGAATCGGTTGAATTCTCAGTTGCCAAATATAATAAGTAGTAAAATATACAAAAACATATAACGAACAGTTAACAAAATTTACTAAATGTCATATTAAGATGTAAAAAGACAATAAATTTCTCGAACTTTTCTTCTAAGAAGTGTCTTCTCTAAAATAGTTGAACATTCCCAAACCATTGAATATATTAATATCATGCAGTTTACCCAAACATATGAAATACAGTTTAAAATGAGCGAAATATGTTGCAAGCGTTCTTTTAATACCTTTTAACTTTTAGAAACTGACAGCTACGATCGAAAAAGTTCATGAATTTGTTACTGAAAAATTTTCCATAAATATATGCTAATTAAAGAAATGTAAGAAATATATTAATAGCATACGTTGATAAGTACTTAATATTGCATGAAAAGGTACACGCTCGTTTCTAAAGTTTCAAATAAAAACGAAAAATAAATGTAATAAAATGTGTGTTTATTGAATACGCGTCGATTTATAAACATTAAACGGTTAAATATGTCTGTGAAATAGTATTACGGAAATATTGAAAATAGCTACACTACTGTCTACTGTAAATTAAAACGTTAACAGATAATAAAAAAATAAGTAAACACATAAAACCATTCACATATTGGATGAAACATTTAATTAAACCTATGTTTCAAATTATAGCCCCCAACATCTCCACGAAAACCCTCTTCAACAAACCTCCTCAACTTGTTTATAAATAAATCCCTAATTTCCACAAATTATTAAATGGCAACAAAGGATTCAGCATTGCCCCTCTCGCATTACAAAACAGTGTAAAAATCCTAGATGCAAAACCTGCAACATTATTGATTCTTCTACGTTTTCCACTAGCCCTGTAACCCACTTCATCCACAAAATACTTCAATCCAGTCAATGTACCTCTAGAAATTGAATTTACGTTCTATCTTGCACTATGTGTAAAAGTTTTTATGTTGGAGAAACAACTACTTTTCTCAACATCAGAATGAATAATCACAAAGCTTCTTGTGATAAATCTATTTCTTCTGTGCCTACACCCTCCCACGCTAAATTTCATAATAAAAAAATTAATAACTGTTTTAAAATTATTATTTTGGAAACTCTGCCCCCACATTCCCAATCCATTGATATAAAAACACATGAATTAGGTTTTATCTGGTTCCTAGAAGCCTCTACTCTTCTCGGTTTAAATAGACAACAGAATATTGTCCAAAATTCAATTGCAAATTTCCCTCTTTCGATACGTCATCGGTCAACGTAATTCGAAGATGGAAGAATCGGATTCTCTTCTGATGATGGCGACAGTCGAGACGTTTCGTCTGATGTGAGGGTAACTTCTATGTGTTTCTTTCTTTATTTTTTATTATATGTAAACGTTTTAATTTCTATGAAATAATATGTTATATTCCATTATACCTCCCTTCTCCCAATAAGGAAATTTTCAAATACCATTTCTGACGCAGTGTATTGCTGATTATTTTATCTTATTAACCGTCCGATATATAAGAAAGGCAATTGTGATATTTTATATTACGTTCCTTCCATCAATGTGGTGGCAATGATAAGATTATATTGCTTCAGTAAGTGTTGCTGTATACATGTACAATCAGAAGTAGAATATTTGGCTCATCACCAAATAAATAATTTATTGCCAAAAAGTGATAAGAACTTGAAAACTTCACATGGACAACCATAAACTATTTCATTCTCCCAGCAGTTGGCATAATTTAGAACGAAGAGATGATTGAAAATGGTCCCATTCTTAATATCATTCACAAAAGTACATTTAAGAGAAGATAGGACTTTATACATGGAATATTGAAACATTATAGATTTTTGGTTTGAAGACCACAACGCTAAGAGAAATCGAAAATTGTTTTTGATGCAAGTCCGTTTGTTTGAAAGATACTAAAAGATAGAACGGTGTTTTTTTAGAAACAGCTGGCTATGCTATCAATAGCGTTGTTCAATTATCGAATTGGTTTCCGATAATCACTCTTAAATTTAAGGATTGGTGGCTTTTCCTGTTACTGACGATATTTGTTCATCAGACTCAATGAAATTCTTTGAAAAGTGATATATTTTCACTGACAGAACTCACAACTCATCCCACATCAAAGAAACTGAATTAAATTTATGATTTGCGATTAGTAAATTATCTAATTATGTTGCCAATTGGATACGGTGCATAATGTTACTCTTAAATATAACGTATTTACGACTAGAGTAGACTTTGAAAAGTGATGAAATTTTGAAAATGCTGGTTCTCTCTTTTCCTTCTACTACATCTTGCATACCTATTTAATCTCCATTTATATACAGCAATGTGTTGTTTAAGTGTTTCAATAATACATATATATCTTTGATTAGGATCATCGTGAATACTATGCACCTTGTATTTATTTTCAATAGCTTCAGCTTGTCTCTTCAGTTTCTTTCTAGGATTCCCCTTGCTCATTCTGTCCTTATTTTCTCAATCTGTCTCTTTATTCTTTGGCGCCATTTGGGCTATTTTTTCTTCTCTGTTTTTGGTGACGTCGTTTCTTTCTTTTATATTTGCTTCATTTAGCTGTACTGCTGTAACTGCATCGTAGTAGACTAGAGACATTTTCATAACCATTTATAAAATGTTATCTTCTCTGTTTACATTAAAATATTCATTGTATCAGTAATTCATGAATTATGGTGCTTAAAAACTGTGAATCATTTATTATATCGTTTAAAATGAAACAACATGTATGAAAAAGGGCTCCAGTTTGAATAGATAGATTTTCAGACAGTTTCCATTAGACACTCTTAATTGACCGTGCTGTACTATATTAAATTTGTATGTTTTTTATATCGTTTCCATTAGATGTGAGGTATTATTAAAAGACTGTCCCATCAGAGACCATATCCATAAATGCCCGTACATTTTCAAGATCGTTATTTTTATTTAATATTAACCTTGCATGATCAAAATGTTATTAGACGAGTACATTTGTAACAGTTTATTAATATTTTTTTGATTCACCACCTTCAAAATCCTTCAATCACCAGGTCGCTCAAACTACTTTATATGGAATTTTCACAAATTGCATCTGTTACAACACGACGAGACGCCTTCCGCCGTCCTTTGCTTGTTCGACGAAATAATGAAATGTCTCGATTTTTACGTTTGTAAATATATTCAAAATAATTTCTTCTCGTGGAATGATCTTTCAAGTAATGTTGGCTTATGATAGAATCAGCATCTGCATTCACAAAGAAGCTTTGTTTCCGACTAGCGAATAAAAAAGGAAAGAAGATAAGCTTCGTTGGCATTAAACGCAAGGAACTGTGTTAGTGAACCCACCATTCATTTGAATTCTTGATTTTGAAGGAGCAACTAGTCTTTTCAATTTGCACGTGTATTCATTCGCACTCGATGGCTTGTTCCCCAGAGAAGTTGATTGTACTGCTTTTGGCAGTATCTATGAATCTGACGGAAGGTTTAACGAACGAAAATTACACGGTTGTGAGAGAGGACAATTCTAGCACAGAAGATATTGAGTGGCTAAAGTTAAAACTCTTGGAGGCTGCTTCAAAAGGTGATCTGACTACGATGGAAACCATTGTACAAAGGTCAGTGCATAATAATATTATTTTTTTATACTTATATCACCATTAAGTACAAATACATTTTCTACCAAATTTCAATACATACGTATTTCTTCCTGTGTGTGACTCTATATGTATTCTTTTAACGACTTATTTCTAATGAAGGAATAAATTTAAATGACAATGCATTCATGACATTTTTACCAGCTCTCGCCTAACCTTTGACTGATATTAATAACTTCTACGGCACATTTAGCAACGAATTTGATTTAGTTAAGAGTTCTTTCAGAATCGAAATAAACATATTGATGACAGATAATAGATAAGCTCAAGCTGATATTTGTTCATTCTAATGTTTTCTAAATCCACTCAAATTTATGATTGTTTCGAAACATGCTAATTAAAAACAATTGGAAAAAATAATTCATACCTTTGTGACAATAATAATTATCAAAGTTATATAATAACTTCAGAAAACTCTATAGGCTTTGCTATTTAATTTCAATCTATATTATCGACTAATACATTTGATGCTTTAAATCGAGTTTCATTTCTTTTCATTCTGGACGCATTTCTAATAGGATTGCACACGTAAACAATTATTTTATTGAATTAAGTGACATAAAAGCATATTTCATTATCTCTTTTGTTAGTCTGAACTAGTTGTTTTAGACGTAAATAATGAAACTGTGTTTTATAAAACGGATGAATTAAATTAATGATAAACACTGTCATAAATTAATATTTTCAAGATATATGACGTAAGAACATTAATTTCTATTGTGCTACGTACCTGTCTCGTAGTGTGTGCAACGATCTCATAGAATGTCCCTCTATGACAACGCTGCTTCGTCAACGAGATGCATCTGGCAACACTGCCTTGCACCTAGCGGTGACGTCTGGAAGCGCTGAAGCTGTGAAATTTTTGCTTCAATATGGGGTTCTGGCAGATACTCGTGAATATAATCTTAAGACACTTCTGAACATGACTTGCATTGCTGCTCACGTTGACATTGTGGAAAATCTGGTCCTTCCACTCAAGAAACAGACGGTGAATCTTCGCGATTCTTTTGGAAATACAGCTTTGACATTAGCTGTAGATGCAGGTACGTGTTCTCTGTTTAGAAGAACTAACAAAAGTAATACGTTATGTCTTTGGTCAAATATAGTAATATTCAGTTAAGAGAAAACGTACAATCTTCTATCAGCTTTACAATATTTTATGATAATATCTTTTCGTTTAAATGAAACTTCTTCCTAGAATTGTACGCTTGGAATTTCTTTTTCTAAACGACTCTACATATTATTGTGTTTTTGTCACATATAAACTTTAATTACTCCAGGATACACAATAGTTAAAAAAAAATTTATCTTTCACGTCCACATTGATTTAAAAACGTATATTTGTAACAAGTGAATAATAGTACATTTCTTTTATTAGAACCTTACGCATTTTAACACTTACCTTGGTAGAAAAAATCTCCATACTCTGTAAAATTATACTCTCTAATGGCAGTATTGTCAACAAGTCCATTAAACCCTACAGAATTGCCCGAGGGTACGAAGAGGTATAAATAGACCAATAGTTACCAAACAACATACCGACTCCATGTCATGCAACGGTAGTTTATGGTTGCTTATGTCAGACCAGAAATCGAGCTGATAATCTTCTGCACTGATTTTATTGTGTTTGTTGTCATACCACCATACGCCTATGCCATTTTTACGTCTTTAACAACTGAACACTATTTCTTTCCTCACCTGATATATAAGGTAATTTTATACTTAGGACCTTACCGCGAGATAACGGTGAAAACCATTACTACAACGCACACGATGTGTGCTATCGGGGACCATTTATTCCCTGTATGGGTAGTTTACCATGTTTGCGGTTTAATCCGCTATTTGGTCTGATCTAGACAAAACTGGTCAGGTTTATATACGATTTTTTAATATAAAATTACAATTATACAATGATGAACGAAAATGATGAGAATACTGGATGACAGTGGTCTATATATATATATATGGTATGGGGGTATATATATATACTGTCTCTTATACACATCTAGATGTGTATAAGAGACAGCCATTCATTTGAATTCTTGATTTTG
>NNCF01129090.1:245803-290506 GCA_002313205.1 Laupala kohalensis | reverse complement strand
ACAGCACACCTGCGGTCAGAGCAGAAAACCCGGGTTCGAGTCCCGATCCGTCGCAATTTTTACCTGGCCGTTGACGATGCAATGGAAAAAATAGTATCAGAATTGCTTCTAGACTAGAAAATTTCGAACAATATACACTGCACAGACGCGTAGACGTTCCGTGACAGTGAGGTGAAAGATAATTTGTGGAATATTGTGGCGGAACTAGAACCAGCGTCACCACGAGTAAAAGACGAGTGCTGTACGTCTCTAGAAAGTTCAGTAGTATCTTGTTAATTTTGAACCATTTTTTATTCATATTTGAAGGTCACTTTTCATGTATTCGTAAGTTATTGTGCCTTTACTTGATCTCTCCCATTGGATTTGCAAATCATTTAGTAATTTTTGTGTTATATTTCTTCTCCCGAATTAATCTTCTTCGTTTAACTTCTCTCTATTGCGTGTTTCTTTTAATATTTTAGCATCAATTCGATTTAATTGCATGCCTTTGAAGTTTGTTTGTTTTTGTCTGTTTAATGAGTAAAGTATCTATGATTTATTGCATTGCCAACAGGATACTTGGATGTAATCAAGATTCTTGCACCATTTAGTGATACAGACTCGCTCGGTGACAATGTGGCTTCAGCTGCAGAGAAAGGCAATATTAAAATTTTTATAGCCATGTTGGAGTCTGGAGAATGCATTGAACCGAAGAAATTGCTGAAGGCCTTGGCTATCTTTTGGGAAAATTTTCTAATCGCTTATATGACCTTGTTAATGAAAGAAGAGGAATAACTCATAAACAACCCTCCCCTAGTTGATCTGAGAATTTCAGATAATTCAACTGCCCAATTTATGAAACTAATTGGATAGACATATTCGTAATCCTGTATGCAAGTATGAAATACTTCCGATAGGAAATATACTATGTATCCAACATTCAGTATCTCATTAGTTGGATTTTATTGTTGTTAATGATTTCCTCCCATTATGGATCTCTTCATGCAGCATTAACATATTTATCAATGGATGTTTGGCAACTTTATAGTTATATTTTTGACTTCTTATTACATTTATTTAAAAAATGGTTTCTGGTATTTAATACTAAACTTACATCTTATTGGAACGATGCTTTAATAACTTGAAATCAATGATCTATAAAATATATTATTGAGTTGTAAGGTTTAGAAGGTAATTTTTTATAATTATTGTACAATGTTTTACATAAAAGATCTTTAAATTTTATTACTTTAACGTTTTTGTTTAGTAGGATGGTCTAAAACTTTGGAAGCAATATGATAATTTATTTCCAATAATGTTGCAGCGAATGAGATATTTCGCTAATTTTGAATTTGCACAGTTGCAGCAAATGTATAATCCATATATTACGTAAACATATCAAGGTGACATTTATTAAGGTGTTAAGAATCATAATCTCTATATTATATCTTCAGTACTAAGACAATAATGAACACAAGATTTATTTCTTATTTTTAATGTATAAATTAATAAAAAATAAAAATAATTTAGTGTTGATTTCTTTTAAACGAGACTGTATCTCAAACTATTAGCGAGCCTCCATTAACTTTAAGAATGAGGAAATTTTGCATATGTAATTAAATAACTGTAAAGAAAAATTACGGGTAAACTTATGTTTCAGATATATTAATATGGGTTTTCCAGGAGTATATTTTGAGGGTCATAGCTTCCCCGACATAAAAAATTCAACAGAGTATTCATGTTAAAAGATAAAGGAATTTTTTGAGGACGGTAATCAACTTTATTGACGTATTTCCGAGTATATTGGGTCCTTGCACTGACAAAGAAAGTATATGCATCAATCAAACGACATGTTTTCGCTAGTATTTTCAATTATTTTCCAATATCTAGAAGTCTGAACGAAGAGACGCCCGAATTTTGTATAATTATAACATCAAGTGGATTGAGTTGTCGTTCCTTCAGTCGAAGATTTTTAGAGTAGCGAAAAATAACATCTAGTTTTGACATATATTTTTTCAAGAGAAAAGACAGGACATTGAATTTAATCGGAGCTTATATTTATTTCTACGTGTGACACCAATATACACATATCATAAGGTCTGGACAGGGATGAAAATATTAACTACAAAATGAAACCCTTATCTACATTCGTAGATTTCTAGCCCTCCCGTCACTTCTTGGTTTAGGCCGACATTTCACTTCATGTTGCGTATTTGCAATATTTGCCCAAACCAAGTTAAGTGTAGATGAACTATTTGTCTTTATTCCATGTATTTGCTCTACTGTGGCAAATACGCAAAAACGTGAACACCCGTTTCCGTCGTCTTGTCGGCTTTTACCCGCACATCAAAGGACTTACACATGTATTTTACGGTTACTTATGTTTCAAACTTTTATATATAGGGAAGTGAAATACCCCATATGACATGGATATGGTTGTTTGTTTTATCCATCCTGTAACACAAGTGTGTAGTTATAACGAAGATACGCGTTATAGCAGTCTTATATAACAAACCTATTATATTTCATGAACCGAGATTACTAACAAATTCCAGTGACAATATAGTTTTAAAGTTATGGTTATGTTCAACGTTTTGCATAGTTTTTATGCTGCATAGTTTATATTGGAAGATAGATTACTGCAATGCATTATGAACTTACAAGACTGTGAAGTTTGTCTTAAATATTAAGCTAATACCCAGAGGGTAACAAGTAACTTTCGCAAAACATTACATATATTAACTGTAAAATAATTAGTTATGTTTAAATAAAAGTTAGAAAAAAATGTTCTTGGAATTTGAGTTGTAAAATAACCTTTTAAATGTTGAATTATGAATAAATCTTTTAAATGCATAAATATATTTTTATCACTTTTTCCATTGTTAAAGTCAGCTTTTCGTCTTTGTATTACCCCTTCTTTTAGTGTTCGTTTTCGTCTCTTACTGAAGTTTCGAGCTGATCGAAATGAACTTTTTGTTTAATATAATGTTAAATTGCTTGTAGTATTGCTTAATAATTTGACACCTTTGGGATTTATTGAATTTTGTAAGGAAAAGTTTTGAATTCTGCGCAATGACGTATGTCTAATCAATGATCAATCGAGAATTCGAGTATGAAAATTAATAAGTGGAAACGTTTTTCTTTTTTTTTGTGTGTGAAATTCTGTCATCCTCTAAATAAAATGTTTTCTGAATCGTTATTTCTACAAAAACGTTGTATTCTGATATCTCCCAACAAACTAGTCAGCTAAAATTTCCAAATCATTAGTTGGTTATGGCATCGCCAGGTTTACTGATTTGGTAAAAATTTCTAAACACATTTTAGGGAATTGGTTTGGAAGTCACACATTCATCGATCCTAAAATGGGATTACGCTCGCATGTTTACTTCTGCCCGACCCGACCCCTTCAACTTTTGTATAAAGAGAAAACACGTTAGTTTTTTTTTGCAAAATTTTTTTGACATTACTATACAGACAATTTCATTTCTTTGATGATGAACAATTTTACCTCCTTTTTAAGGCCATTTTTATTTTTAGAGACGAATAAGTTCCTCGAAAACCTACGTCACATCTTTGATACAATCTTGCAAAACATGCTGACTCATGCTGGAATCTGCGGATCCACAATGAAGCATTGTTCCCCTTCTGTAGTAGGGAAAGGAATGAAGATACGTTGCATTGGAATTAAGCAAATTAGCAAAAAATATTGTATGTTCTAATGTCTGACGATATAATGGTAACAAAATTCCTTAACACACTAGATATTATCATTTAGTTATTTGAAAATATTTTCGTAACTGTTAGTTGTTCACTTCCTCAAAATAACAATTTTCTTCTTAAATAGTATAGTTCAAATGATTATTACGCTTACGTTCAAGATTACTAGAATAATTTTTCTATCTTAAATTTATGTATCGAGGTCCTACATTTCTTGCATCAACTCGTGGTTTGCGCAGCCCAAAATTACAGGGAAAGCATATGACTTAACGTTAAGCTCGCGAATTCTGCTACTTGTTAACATTGGGATCTAGAAAATAAAACAAATTCGATCTACATTTCGGAAACACGGTCATACGTTATTTGAGTTCTTTCACAACGTATTTGAAACAGGGTTGGTTTTAGGATCTCTATGTCCGTAGGTTCAACCTATGATACGAGAACTTCGGGGGATGTAGAATACCACCCAGGTCAACAAGGGTCGGGGAGGGACCCCGGAAATGTTTTAAAACATTTACATTGAATATCATATTTTAAAGCACTTATATCGTTAAATTCCTTCAGATTAACGTATAAAATAATTTCCGACTTTTTTTCAAAATATTTGAAGAATAGAATAGCAAATAATAAAATTCAAAAATTGTATAGTTCAATGAGCGGTTATAATCGGGCGCGATTCTTTTAAAATGAAATTTTCACTACTTCCCTTGTTCTTTCAAATTTATTTCCGATTAAACTTTTAACAATTTTATACTCATAGTGAGAGTGCTCTATATTTAATGTATAAAATGTTCTAAATTATCTTCCTTCACACTCGTCGTATAAAAAAGAAAATCATTACAAAACATCTCCTCAACGCAAATTTCTACTTCGAATTCAACATTTCTTGATTCAACACTTCGTCGACTGAACGACTGCAGTAGGACGGGTGCACACCTAAGCTTGTTTCTGGATGCCTAGTTGGACCCAGTTGTATCCGGCACCAGTGCACGAGCAAATATACCCTGTCACGACTCTCCAACTATTGTACGACAGTTGGATTAATATTATCATATTTCAGCGTGGTGAGCGCTATTGCATTCAAAAAAATTGCTGGTGTTCTTCACCGTCTAGTCGGTTAACAGTTGTCCAACTCAAAGATGATATGTGCGCCTAATATTAATAAATGTGGATTAATATTAACATATAGAATTTTACATCATTTTAGCGTATAAAGTAATGAAAAGTAGAATAAGTTTTGCGAAATGAAATGCGATAAGAAATTTTATAATATTATGTATTATATTAAGAAGATAAAAATGAATTTTAGATAGCATTTCATGGAATTGAAATAAAAGTAAATTTTGTTTCTTATATATTCATTCTATAATTTGTTTTACCATCAGCACACCTGGATGTGGTAAAGGTTCTCTCTCCATTGACCGGTCCAGTATGTGACAGTATGAACCCAGCTGAACAGAAGGGAGTAGCAAATTTGATAACCTAGAATGTAAGTGAAGAAATGGAGTATATAAATATCTGAGGGACTTGGATGATGAACTAATTATGATTCTAGATGAGCGTATTAATCGAGTAGGTACGTTATTTTCGCTTTGGGAAATCGTAAAAAAATCGCCTCTCACGCCGTAAGAAACTAAAATTTTTCAAATAACCCACTAGAAGTTTCCGAGTACAATTTATGTGGGGTGTTTACCTCAACATCTACTTAAGATTTTCAGCATATTTTTTGCATTTATTTGTTTTTGTATGAACTATTCATTGATAATAAAGTGGAAGACATCATCGTTAGAAAAATGTTTGCTTGTTTGCTCCGTCCTTCAGAGCAAGTACAAGTTTCACAAGATGTTACATATACACAAGGTACATGTACAGGTACCACCAGAATCAAAATTAGGGTAATCATAGTCAAAGTCTTGTAACTTTTATCAGAGAAAATGTAACCTGAGATACGCCCCAAACTGGATGTAGATTGTATGGACATTTTTAAGAATGCTCAATTTTTCAGTACAAATTGACTAGCGCACTCCTAGCGGCATTTCCGCTCACTAGTTGCGTCATTTGTACTCCCCTCCATTCGTCTGCCGTGTTAAAATCAAGGATATATATAGTGACCGTAGTTGTGTATGGTTCTGTTGCAGTTTTCTGGTTATTTGAATTTCGTAAGTAAAACATAGTGATCAAAACATACCATTTAACATTCCATTCGTTTATCAATGAAGTATGTTTGCATGTTCAGAGAATCGTAACCCACTTGAGGTTAGTTATTTGTTGCGCTTCTCGTGGCGTTGAGAGACAACTTATAGTAGTAGAATCCATTTCTCCTCCAATGAAACGCTTATTTCGAATCGTCCATTTTCTGTTCACATAGATCACTTCAAGCGTAACGTCATCCATGCTCAGATCCATTGCCTGTACAGCAATTAAACGCAAATTGTCTGCAAAATTGACCGTTTGAAGCGGGCTTTACGTCATATATTTCCAGTCCTTTTGCCTCCTTTTATTTTCTTCTAAGGCAAGCATATTACAAGTTAGTATAATCACACATTTGGGATTCAATAAAGAGACCATATCGCAAATTTTACGCTCCTACAAAAGAGTACAGGGAGAACACACATCGTGTTTTAGGGGGATTTAGCGGAATTTTTTTTACCCATTCTCTGTGCCGTAATGTTTTGATGAAGAAACTAAAAGTTTAAATTATAAAATATAGAAGAAGTAAGGGCTAGAAATGTGTAAATTTGTTTATAAAATATATGATCTGTATTACAATTAACGTCCATTATATAATCAAATTAAATAAATAATTAGATTTTCGGTCTTATGATGGGAAAATACTATTTATTTTGTGCACATTATATCACAAAATATATAGTATTTTTCCGTCATAAGGTTGTAAGTCTTTAATTGTATATTCTCTCTATTTGAAGCAAATGATGAATAAAAGTAAATAAATAGTACATATAAACATTTACATACATTTCGATTATCCTTATTAATTAAAATAAATAAATTTAATTGAGTTATTCTGAAACTTGTATGTAGTTTATAGATTTTACTGCTAAACAGACGTATTTACAGAATATCGTCATTCATCGTATTAAAAGAATAAAAATCTAATGTTTTGGGGAATGTACAGTCTCCATAGCTGAAAATATTTTCTTAAATACGTTTAGACGTTCTGTATTAAATTCATCTACTACTCCAATAAAACATTCGAATATAAAACTAAACAACATTTATGTTTACCAATAATGCGTTTAGAAGTATTTTATGCAAGAACAAAATAATGTTTTATTCTTGTTTATTCATTTAAAATGGTATTTTTTTAAATGTTTATTTTATTTTTATTTTAGCAATTATATCATGTCTTAAGTTATTTTCATTGTTTTCTACTGACAGTTATAGTATTAATCATCACATCGTCATATCAGTAATCACTATTACGGGGATGATTTCATTGTGTACTGAATCCAGCTAATGAACGGTGAAACTTGCGTGTACTGTGCATCTCCATTCCTGGAAGAACACACTGTCCCTGTTGAACTCACACCGACAACTTTTTCCCCGTACAGCATAGGTCCTCCCGAATCACCCTGAAAATAAAACAAAATCTTAATTAAGAAATAAACTTGATACTACAGTAATTTTACCATTTTATCAATCTATGCACGAATTGGAAAATGAAAAGAATTCACATCCACATGTATAACAATGAGGAATTACAATAAAAACATTAATTTTGTGAATAATAGGAAACGAAAATAAACAAAATAATAATTTGATTTTAATTAATCATTTACTTTTTAAAAGTCGATCACCATTGGTCTCAAGAAGGACATAAATACGTATATAATTGCCTTGTCAAGTACGTTATTTGAATAATAAAAAATATAATTATAATTTAATAAAATAATACCATTTGATAATAAATATTTATTATAATAATAATTTTATTTTGCTGCGATGCAATAGACCAGTCACATAATACAGGGTATGCACAAACAAGGATAACGTAATGACAAATAACTCAAATTCCCAAAAACACATGAATTCAAGAATATGAGATATGATACAAGCAAAACCTGATTGTGTATAATCCCTGAATTAGCTGTTGGGTATAGAAGATATAGTGTAAAAAATTAAAATAAACAAAATAAATAAATAGACCATGTCTTATTTGATTCTTATTGAGCATTGATTTTTATTTTAAAACAACTCAGATACTAAAAAATAAAATATATTAAAACGATTCATAACATTCAACAAACGGGTGCTCAGTATCATCTCACTTTTTTATTATTTCCCTTCTCCCTACATAGTATCTTATTAACATTGATATTAAATTGGATATCCTGGCTCCGGTTTTTCTCCGGTTTTCCTTTCGGGGAGAGGCGGATTTTTATACAGGTTTTGCAGGCTCATTCGTCTTCCATTGACTAATGAATCTCGAATTTAGAGTTATTTTAATAGTTAAATAAACAAAATTTTCCGCGTAATCTATAGTAGTGCTTTCTAAACACCAGCGAAAACAAAGGATTGAGGGTACACATCAATACTGATGTTGATAGCATTCTCAGTGGATACCAATGAGAAAAAAAATAAAATTGTAGACACATTACAGAATTCACGCGAGCAAAGCTGCGGGTACTCAGCTAGTAATATATAACACGAAAATGTGTCTGTCTGTTTTCTACTCTTATCACGACTAAAAAACTGAAAAGATCGTGACGCAATTTAGCAAAAGGAGGTTTAGATGAACATAGGGTTTTAAAGTGTGTGATAAGAAAGAAATGGTTTTTCACAATAAATGTCGATCAAATACGTAAAAAGAGAGTTATTTTTTTCTTACACTGCCTAAAAGGTTAGAGATAAGTGACAACAATGAATGGCAATATTGTTTGCTTCAAAGAGTTGTACAGAAATGTCCGTGAGTGCATGTCTATTTACAAATATTAAATAAAAGTATAGAAAGAACGTTATTTAAAATAGAAGTGTTCAAATACTTCAATTTAAGAATAAACAAACTAAATCATCATCAAATTTAATGGATTATTTGTTTTGTGTTTAAAAAAAGATACAAAAGTCTTTACGTCTTAAAATTTTGTTGAACACTTCAGATCTTACAAGAAATTTAATGAAATGGTGCTGCCGTGTCATGCTTCTGAAGCGATAATACAACAGAGAGAGATGGCTGTAGTGTATACAGTCAAGTTTTGTATTAAATTTGTGTTATTGTGAATTCAAAAAATTGGAATGTTCTGTATGTTTGTAGAAACCAGTAAAGTAAAAGTATTTTGATCTTGGAATATACATAGATTCTTTTCTGAAGTAAAAGAAGATTAGTCAGAGAAAAACCGGGTAATCTGCTAGTATTTAATACTTACGTTACATGCCCTCCCATTTATATTGACACTTCGTATGCAGAATGGTAATGTTGTTTGACATATTCCTTTCACTCTCATGTTAGCTTTCTTTAATACACCTCTCCTTGGTTGAGTCAATCTACCTTCTCCCTGTAAAAGAAATCAAAATATTTTTTTCCAATGCGGTATTATCTTACGCTTTTTACCATTATTATTATTATTATTATTTAAGTAATTTTTTCTACCTCATTCTACCCCAAACTATGTACTAGCAGTTCTTATTTTGCACTTGGATTTGTCCGTCTCATTTCACTTTTAACGGAAAATGACTACGTCGCACTCTTGACTGTTCGGGGTAGACCAATACGGTATGTTTTCTTACCCTATGTACCGACTCACATGGACATGGATGGCGCCGCCCACCCAGGACAGTGAAGACTGTGTGAAAGACGTCACCGGTCACCTCCCCCAACCCTAGGAGCAGCTTTATTTGATGGTGTTGACGGAAATATTACCTTGCGAAGGTCGAGCGAAAGGAGACTGGGACAGTGCAGCGTTGTAAGATTGTCAAAACCCCAAGTGCAAAGTTAGAAGTATTATACAATAAGATTGCGCTTGACCGACCGCTGTTGTTTACTTAAGTTTAAGTATACTGAGGTACTGTTATCTGACTGTCAACCCGAGCGCCTAAGATACGAGTATTTTGAAAGGTATTATGAACTTTCTAAAAATATATTTTTAATCTCAAACAAGTGTAGGAGGCACATCGTTTTTTATTCGAATCCTTGTTTCCTTTTTTAAGCACCAATTACTTCATTTTCTTCAGAACAACAGTTTTATTACAATTATTAACAACAATACGATGTAAAAAGTAAAATAATTAACTTCTTCCCTTCTTCTCTTCTTCTTCTTCTTCTTCTTCTTCTAATCTTCTTCTCTTCTTCTTCTTCTCTTCTTCTTCTTCTTCTTCTCTTCTTCTTCAAGAATGGTGTCTCTTAGCCACATATGAAGAAAGTGCACCCATCCTCACTGCGGGGAGGTGGACATCTTCAGATCTTTCTTTTTACAAATATCCTTTGAGTACATCCCAGAGTGTACGAACTTGTCGATTATAAGCACTGAATGTCTCTAATTTTTCTTTGGTCGATGGCATATCATCATAACCTGCTATTCTTCTTTAGTAAATTACGACTTTCTTCACCGTAAAGTTTGCAATTCCAGAGCATATGGTCTGAGTATTGTGCCCCTTTGCCACAAATACATTCATCACTATCGACCTTCTTTATTCTGGTTAAGTATTTCACAAAATTGCCGTGTCGTGTAAGAATTTCTCAAATTTAATCTGAAGGGGTAAACCACGCATTATCCTTTTCCCGGAAATTTACGCGGGTTAAGACACAATGAATATTTCTTCCTTTCGTTGATTTTTTCCCACCTTATGTGCCATGCATTCACCAATTGTCGGGTGTTTTTGTTCTTTATAACTTTCTCATTTTGTAAGGTCTGAGTTGTCCACTCGGACTGATCCTCTATCCCTCAGCCAATACCGCAACCTCACCTTATGTAGATATACATCTAACGTCATTATTCCCAAAAATATATTCAATGGCATGAGTATGATAATACCTAGTAGGGCAAAGTAAACAGGTTCTTTGAAGACTGTGAATATTTCTTTCGACAGGACATTCATAATTCTTGGTACTCAATCGCTAGCTTCATAACTCACAATGGGCTAAAAAAAATTCGTTTTTTTTTCAATTTTTTTCCATTAACTTATTTTTGTTTTTACGAAACCGCAGTACGATTTCACAATCACTATTTTCCCTCTGCAACTTTCGCCACTTGTTCAGTCAATATACAGAGAAATAGAAACGTCGAAATGAAGATGAATTTTACGAACGTTTGGATGAAAGCTGTCGAGGTCTCCTTGCGTCTTCCTTCGAGGGAAAAAACAAGTAGGTAAATAAAACCAAGAACATCTTTCTCGTTCACTTTATACAACATTATATTGTATGTTTTTTAAGTTACTACTACTCATTATCTTTACCTGAGTATCTCGAAAAATGAAGAATTTTTGTATTGTTAGTACTCGTTGAACCCTCATTGATTTCTGATGTAAATATTTGCGTACACTATCTTTCTTCATAGTGATTCAGTTGAATTTATTAGTGCTATTCCTCACTAAATTTTCTGTTCACTGAATTGCTTTTATTCTTGCTTTATGCTGTTTTATGTTTCACACCCCTCACCACTCGTGATGTAATGTCTACGAGGCGCTATATTTTTAAATACTCATGGCTTCTGAAACACTATATGTTGTCTTCTTCTAAATTAAAGGTGGTCCTATGTAAAACGCCACAGTGTGGCACATTCTTAGCTATGTTTAGAAGTTTCCATTTTCAGCTCTCTCGCAGCAATTGCGTTAAAGATACTAACATCTACAGAACATTCTTTCTGTTAGTAAATACAAATTTTCGCCATTATGATAAAAATCTGAACCTTTGTTTAAGAGTAGATGCGACATCCGGTAACATGCTTTTAATCACTTGTTATTGATGATAATATTCGTATTGTTGAATTTGAATGATATTTATTCACGTCTTGTTTCATAAGTTTTTATTACATTCATTTATAATATCAATGTTACCTCTAACTGCTATGCGATACGTTATTGGAATAACCAACTTTAAAATATTAAACTTACCTCAATACCAAAGCCTGCTATTGAGACCGTTGAACCTTCCGTTGGTGCAGGTTCATTCCAAGCAGGAAGTTGAGCTATGGCTGTATTTGGTGCTTTGGTTACCGAGTCTGAAAGCTTTAAAATCACAAAATTTATTATTTATATTTTTAATATTTTGTTTGTCTATAAAATGTGATTCGAGGATATTTTAGAATTAAGCGGTAAAATATGTTTTTTGCAATATTTCCTGAAAGACTGTGAGACTTAAGAGGAGAAGATTTTATCTCATCCCGGCGTGTTTTTATTTCACATGAAATGTTAATGGTTCTTTTACGTTTCTCGCAGACATTGACTGAAAATACAGTACCGTTTCCCGTCATTTTTGCAAATGAGTGATTTAAAACAATGACACGTTTGGATATTTTTAATTTAAAAAATGCTATTTCAAAATGAGCGACCTCGCGACTATGTATGAATGTCCTTATTTTTGGAATAAAAGAATAAACTATTATCTATAAACTCGTCAAATAAATTTTGGACGGGTTAATATTTTAATGTAACAATTTTCAAGTTGCAAAGGCTGTTATGTATAAATCCTTTGGTGGAACACTTTTCAATAAATTCTTGGTTATTGACCTCGTTTTCCGTATTATTTTGGAGTCATTGAGATAAGGTCAAAAGATATTATTAAAATATTTATAGAGCCAACATTTCGAAAACTTTATCTTTTCTGCATCAGGGATAGAATGATAAGGTTCTACATGTAATCACCAAGTCAAAAGAAAACACAGAAGCCAACAAAAAAATAAAATAAACAACTTTCAGGAATCTGAACCAACACAACAATAAAATTACATTAACATTAAAACCAACCTGTATATCCCATATTAATCATTCATCGGACTGCCACTGCTGGACCACACATGCTATTGTATTCATACCACCATCATCACAACTTGCCACACTCATTTACAATGATCTACTATCCTAGCCAATTGTCAACATTACCATGTGACCTAAGACTGGAATGCCGTGAACAGTCCCCACTCCTCCTAACTCATGCTATATAACATTGCTTCTTGGTAATGTTGACAATTGCGCGAGCTCTACCCTCCGCGAAGGCCAAAGCCCACAAAGGGCTGTAGTGCCAGATAAGAAGAAGATTACATGTAGAAACTTATCATTCTATCCCTGATGCAGAAAAGATATTTTTTTCGAAACGTTGGCTTTATAAATAGTTTAATAGTATCTTTTGACCTAATCTCAATAACTCTAAACTTAACATTAAGTTCCCGAGTAATTTATAATAGAATCGATATAATAAACTATCACAAAAGAAAAGTGTCACAAATGTAGAAAAAGTATAGTACAAAATTTTCATTGCCTTTCCCGAAAGTTGAAAACGCTATGCAACCCAAACAGTCGCAAAACTAAGGAATTTTAGTAAAAAATTATCAAGTATCATTTTCAGTGATATAATTATGCGCGGCTTTAATAAACAATGATTCATGGATTATTTTTATAATTAATTTTTAATATAAATATCGTAAATAACATTATTAAATGTGACATATGCTTGCTCCTAAATGAAAATAATATTTTTAAAGCTCCTTTACCTCTAATACCATTTTTTTGACTTCGTAACATTTTATTTAAAAGTTTTGTTTTAGAAGTACTATGCAAGGTAATATTTCTTGAAAACGTTTCAACCAAATATTTGATATGTATTCAAATTGACTTTACAATTCATCTACAAAACATGTGTTTAACTGAGGTTAGAAAACGTATATTTAAAAGTGTGTGCTTCATAGTATTGGAACTACAGTATGTTAACAATTTACTCGAAACAAATTCACAACACACGAATGTCACTTATTTACAATTTGTCTTCACATTTCACAACACGTATAATAAACACATTTTATCTAAAAATATGCTGTTTTCTAGTAATCCCTTACGCAGACAATGACAAATACTGTTCATGAGTGCTATCATTAGAAGCAGGATCTTAACTATGATACAACGTGATATTATTGATAATAAACCAAACAAACTCGTTATTCCCGCATACACTTTGAGCATTTCCATGCAAATATTCAGTGTATGTATATTATTATTAAACATTGTAAGAATAAAAATATAAGAAAAACGACAGTGACAAAAATATTCAAAATAAATTTTCTCACGAGCATACTAGTCAAGATTATTACTATTTACGGCGTTTTGTCCCCCACAAATGGGTAACCTTTCTCAACACTACAATATAAAAAAATATAAAATACGTAACACAAAGATTCAACGATACAATAAAACAGGGATTAACGGAAATTCTTTCAATTAAAACTAGGAGTTTTACCACGTCGTTACAATAAAAGATTTGCCCGAAAACACCCATAACATAAATATATGCCCTGAGTCACACTCGTTCCACACACAAGGTATGTACTAGAGGGGTGTAGAAACTAAAATGAACATCTTCGTCTCGTGTAGTTCCAGTGGCCACTAGTTTCAGGCAATCTCTCCAAACAGTAAACTCCTAAATGATTTTAATTACCCTGTCATAACATTAATTGGCGGTATCCAATTGCTTGTTCATGGAGTTGGGTTTTTTTTGTGTATAACATTTCCGAAATGAAGCGTTTAGATAGGTTGCTTTTCCTATCCAATATTTTGTTGTTCTCCCAACCAATTTGATGGTCATTGTCTACCATACTGTTGGCATATGAGGGACCGAAACGTCGATAATATTAATGAACGTGGGTGTTAGGTTTGTGGGGAAAAAATGTTTTGGATATTATATTTACCAGTGATACATTTTCTTTATATATACAAAAATATACTTTTATGTTTATAGAAAAAGTCAAGATTATTTAATTAACATGACGTACCTTTAATAGAGCAATATCATTATAAACCCGCAGAGGATTTTCGTACTTTCTGTAAAGGTCGTGTGGAAACCATTTTTCAGCGCGAAGATTCGTTCCTTCAAAGGAGACTTTTGAACCTGCGTATACTTCCACTACGTGTGTTGTTGGTGAAGTTCTGAAATGAGAGGAATGGTATCGTACATTCAACCTACAAAAGTTTCAAAAATAAACTGTATTTTTATTCTTTCTTATTCATTATATTTACAATCCTCTCAGGTTTCTGTCGCAGGTCTAAAATATTTTTCAAATTAATTTTTCCATTTACCGCACCATCGTGGTGGATGAGCGAGATCAGGGATATCCTCGATAATGATATGACTGATGACGAGCCCTAAAACCCCAAGGAATAAAAATCTATTACTAGAATAATTCTTATTCCTGATGACGTTGTTTCTAAAAGGCCAGCATAAAAAATTATTTTTATGGGAAAAGTTTGTTTCAAAATTAGAAAGTAACAAGAGTTTCGATCTGATTTTGAACGTCAGGTGTGCAATATTCTCCCCAAAAGTATTAAAATTATGAATTAAGGTGTGGGAAATTGGGGATAGGAGGTGGTTTATCAAAATCTCATATAGACAGCAATCTTCCTCTAATGTGAAGATAAAATGTGCAAAATCAAAAAGAAGAACAACGTGGATTTGTACAAAAGACAGACAGGTAGACATTCCTTTTTATATATAGAGATTAGGTTGAGTGTTTGTACAATCGGAGTATTGTTCTTGAGGTAGCAAACTTGTAACTTCTCTACGAGTTTTCCTACGAAATATATTTTTATATTGAGCGAAACATATGACAAAATACGAATTCATTAAAATATTGAAACAGTGACAAGATATAATGGAATGAATTTACGTAAATATTTTGTACAATTTATTTGTGGACATACTTTTAAGTAAAAAAGTTAATCTGTAAAAGTGAGAAAGTTCACTTAAGAAACAGTGTTAACACTTAAAAATGTACACGCAAACTAACAAAAAATTATTTGCATATTCTACTATTTTATTTTTATTCGTTTTGGACCACGTTTTATTTCATTTTGTGCAATCATTATTTGTTTTATTTTCATTTATTGGAAAAATCATTGTGTTCAGTAAAGGTCATTTATAAATCTGAGCTGTGAAAAAAAAAATCAGTGAAAAATCAAAGAATAGTACTCCGTGTTATATTGCACATCGTCTTGTCCAGTTTATTCCAGAGAGAAGCCTTGTTGTTGATGGGTTAAACATATTTATTTTATTTAGATATGTGTATGAATTTCAGAGAAATGTAATCAAAGCTTAATGTCTACTACCCTTCGACGCAGTGTGCTGCAGTGAGAATCCAGTAGTCATCAATAATAGATCCTGTGCAGAAACCTCCGGTGTTTGTGTTTCTCTTCCGAACGAAAAGACTCACCTGGAAGGCAATACAAGATATCATTACAAATTAATAAACGATGATTTAATTGAGATGTAAATGATAAAATATAAACATTCGAAAAATTACAGGTTCACCAACGTGATAGAGTTTCCGCTTCTTCGTTTATCTGTTTATCACTAGGGTATTTAGAAATACTTGGGTTTCTAAATACAAATTGATACCCATTTCCAAACCCAACGATTTCATGTACAACATCTCTGATTCTACTTTAAAAATATCGAGAACCAGGCTGTTACCAAGAAAATAGAAATATACAAATATAACTATACTTGAATATAGTGTTAAAATATATTAAATAAATAGATTACATTTTAAGAAAATAGTTCATGTGCCAGTTGGATAATGTATTGCCAGCATGTTTTATTTATTCAATGTACATGAGACATGCTCTTCCACCTACCTGTGGCTTGGTCAAAAGAATTGGGAAGGAGAGGAGTTGTGTTGTCGGGAACTTATGGAGAACATTTTTCTGGAGTAGGTGAGAGAGACATTGGAGTAGGTGAGGGAAATCCTAGACAAATATATAACGCATTAGGAAAATATGAAAAAATTAATAATATTCTGTTTAAAACGTTTTTTATTTTGAAATTTTAACAAGAAACTTCCCATTAGAGCTTAGGTTTTGGATATAAGAAAGAGCGCGATCGCTAGTAAATGGAGGATGATGCATCGTACTGCACCACACACTACATCAACACGTTATCGACTAGGTCTGGCGTCTGACATTGAAAAGTGGCGTATGACATCTGCCACACGGCGTGGAGGTCTAACCACGAAACACTACCGTGCTTCATTTCGTACTAAGTGTGCTCAAACCACGTCTCAGCATACAAGACTCCGAGCTCTAAAACCTCAATAAAAAATTCACAACTACCAACGTTTCGGACATCTTATTGTGGCCTTCTTCAGGGCAATGTCAGAGTCGTACAGACTTAAGTTAGAAGAGTACGATAGCGACTTATATCTCTACGACTCTGACATTGCCCTGAAGAAGGTCACAGTAAGATGTCCGAAACGTTTGTGGTTATGTCTACTGAGATGCGGTTTTTCACAGACAAACAAGTTTATATTGACTCCGGCAGGGAAAGCCTACATTTACAATATACATGTATTGTCCAATTATATTTCCAATAGCGCCCTATTGTAAATTAGTTAATTGTCCTCGACGTGGTTGTAACTGCTTTTTTGACAGTAAATTTATTGTTATTATTATTATCATCACTGCAAATATTACTCACAACTGTAAAATTATGTAAAAACATTTTACATGGCCATAATTATCATACTTAAAGGTACCTTCGATAATTCCTGCTAATAAAATTAATATATTTTTGCTTTAGACATACGAGTATTTAAGGAGCAAATGGGTAAATATATTACGAAACGTTATAACATTCAATTTATTGTATAAATATTGGTCTAAATGGCACAGAGATATTTCATATGAAACAATATGCCGAAGACGAAAGAAAGATTAAAATAACGAATAAGATTGAAAATAAAGAAATATGATAAAATATTAATTCATGTAAATATAAATATAATAAATGCAATATACATAAAATACATTTTAAACTTGTTGCTTACCACATAGGGAAGTTCATTAGCTCCTGCATCTTCTCCTCCAAGAATTGTCAGTTCAGACTTCTTCTTCCCTTGAGATGTTGATAAAAGAAGCAAGAAACAGCAAAGAATTGCCGCCCAACTGAACATTGTGGCAGATAACGGGAGAACAAAAAGTGAAAAGGAAAGTGTATGACTTATATGAGAAGAAGTGTTTGCATGCTTTTGGAAACAGATGTGAATCTCATTGACGTCAGCAACAGTTGCTTCTTTTGTCTGTTTGTCATTCAGTTGTATTGTGTAGACGTGTGTTCATGTGGATTCTTCTAAGGATACAGTGAAGTATTAAAATAAAGTTATGTTACTTAGTGAAAAAAATTGGTATTAACTGGTTTTGTGAATATTTTTACATAATTTCTACGAGTACATTTGTTGAAAAGGAATAATTAAGGAAAGAGCATTCAGAAGAGAATAATACAAAAAGGTTGTTGTAGAAGAATCTTATAAAATAAGGCTAATGCCATTTGGAAATATTACATGGGAAATTTCATGTATCATCAGTTTTATATCAAAGCATGTTTCAATAACCAAGATAAAAAAATATGAAGAATGTTAGGTATTTAGCTAAGTGGATCATTCTAAACATAGTGATTGTCTTCTTGTTGGTCATGTTAATGAAGATAATGTCTTCAGCTATTGAAAACCAGTTTACACGTAAACTTACTCCTAATTTAATTTTATGCAACTTTTCAACCTTTCACAAGAACCGGTATCAGGAACCTATTTTTATTGAAGGTTTTGTGCAAGAATAAGCCAAAAACTGTAGATATTAAAACACACCGCGTCTTTAAAATGGGACCAATGTCTGATTACCATTTGCAGATATCAAGTCAAACCATCTTCATTGAAGATTATGTAATATATTTAGGAAAAAGGAACACCTTTTATGACCTTTCTAAAATGGGTTATAATAATCAGCCCACTATCTTTTAAAAAATCTCCTTCCAAACGAACACTAAAATATGGGTTTTTATAGCTGATAACAAGATTTTTTAAAAATAGAACAAATGCTTTTAATATTGTTTCTTTTAAAGAGACAAAATAAAAAGTATTTCTTATGTACATTTGTATAAAATTTAGATAGGTTATTGCTATAGCAAATAGGGGTTAGTTCAAAATATCCTAGTCTCTTAATTCTCAACATAAAATAAATGTTTAAATACAACATTTAGCAACATTTTTCACTTTAGTAAGGCCGTAATGACCTTATGATTTAATAAATAAGAAACTGGATAGTATGACTATATATATTCTTCATAAAATAACATTTTTCACGTTAAATAAGAACACTCGAACAAAAATTAGTGTCTCATTTTTTCTGCTTTCTTTTATATTACAAATCTTTCCTATTAAGATACAGAACTGCTGGAAAGATGTTTCTGGTTTAAATTTTAAATCTCGATTACACATACATGGCACTCGTTCAAAGCGAAATGTTTCACCATTCTACATAAAATAAAAAACTCATATAATCCGAATAGACAGCATCCGTGCCACTAATAGAGTTTGCTTTGGAGCCTATAAACTCTACGGAGTTGATGTAAAAATCTAGTTATACATTATAGGTTCTTTTCTCTATTTAATTTTTATTTAATTATTTCTGCCCGCAAATATTGAAAAATATTTATCCATAATTATGTTAACTTGACTTATGTTTTAGTTGAGTAAGTACCCTTTAAGTGCCCTATGAGGCTTTTGAAGGGTAATCATTTGATTTTTGAAATGAAAATTAGGACATAACTGAATATGTACCCCACGGAATGTCAAAAATCCTTATGAGTAAACACAAATGAATTCCTGAGACCACTGTTCCGGGTGTTTAACCTAGGTGGATGATTTTTTCAATCATTATACTAGACATCTGAATTTCCTTTTATCTTTATTTCTCTGATGAACCCGAAGTCTTTACACAAGTGGTTACAGAATATTGGTAATATACATTCAGTATGTACAATAATTGAATGTTAGCCAATGAGGCTCCTGAGTAATCTTAATATGAGGTTAATGTTATTACATGTACGTTAACTTAATATCAGGTTTATGGTAAATACAGACATCTGAAGTTGAGTGTAACAAAATGTTCACTGGTAATGTCATAATGTTTGGCCACTTTCAATTTATGTCACCTTTTTCAGTGCATATTTCCTTACCTCTATGAGCTGTTTCCTTAATTGCCTTTGTTTTTATTATTATTTAATGTTTAAAAAACTTATTATCCTGTTCACTGTTCAACTATAGCGCTCTTTCTTTATATTTTTTTAATGAATTCAACAATCATCCTCTTCATGTACTTGTACTTCGTGTGGTACACTTATCGGTGAGGGGTACCCTCTAATTTTAGCCGAAGTGTATTTTAATTTCATAACTACTCCCGCAGTGTACCTTTGAAACGCAATAGAAAATGCTTAGAAAAAAATTGTTCGCCACGCCCAACATAGTAAATTGTTTTAAACTATTTTTAATTGTGATTTCTGTTGTATGAAAGATTCAGAACTGTTATAGTCCACTTATATCAAATCCAATCAATAAGGTATTCATTAGGACTGGGGAAAAGAAAAACAATAAACATAATTGAGTAATTAATTTGACGAGTGCAATTGGTCTGATTCTTCACTATTCTTTCATTTTTATACTTTTTAAGATATACATTAAAAAAAAATTGTACCAGATTATTCACCAAGCCTTCTTCTACAATATAGTATAAGCTGTATAAGGGCTCTATTACTCAGGATCACTTGAGGATGAGAGTGGACCAGAACGCGTAATAACATCGTCTATATAGCAACCATGTTGTACTTTCCGTAGATTCATAATGCCTCAACGGATTTCGTTATTAATTTTGTTTTGCAAAGATTCGGCAACGCTACGCTACTAAAATTGCTGTGACTTTGGGGTAGTTGTGGGGTTGCCTTGTAGAAACATCTGCGTACACTGGTAGAGTGCGCTACACAAAGGAAATATCCATTAGTCTCTATGATAATCTGACGAGATGGAAGTGTGACGAGGGCGACTGAGGGTAAAGAAGAAGTTCGGTGGATCGACTCAGCATCGTGTACTATGATGCGAGTAGGGCAGAGTTTCGTTTTCGGGAAAGTTGTCTGCGAAGATAGTGGAGACTTCGTGTCGAAGAAGCAATGAGGAGTACTGAACAAGCTCGAGGTCATTGCAACAAACCCATCGGTTGCTCATTTCTTTGTCGACATGATGAACAGTCAATCATCGGTTGCGTTCAAATCAACGTGTCAATCAATTCGCGTGAGTATCCTTTACGCCCAGTAATAAACATAGTATAAAACCTCCTATTAAATCTAATTTTGTAATGAACTTGTAAATATTTTCAAACTGGTTAGGCGGAAGAGCAGACCTCGGTCTGAGTCTCGTCACTAATATTCGTCCCGTGGTTTTTGGTTTGAACGATCCTCGTCGACACTACTGACGTATTGACTTTGACGGCGCTCCGCCACTACGAGGTTTCGCGTAGATTCCTATATACACGACGTGGCGACATTGGTCACTTTGGGTCACAAATTGTATGGGTATGCAGTGTTCACTCGTTCCACGGGTTATATGGAAAATCATATGGAAAATCATTTTGACTGGAGAAAATACCCGTACGCAGACTGTAATATTAGGCTGAGGCAAAGATTCGCCACTAATTGAAACATAGAAAATCAGGTAATAAATCAATGCTGTCTGAACAATAGGATATATTTATTGATTATATGATAATTCGAACATTTAATTAAGAAAAATCATCTTTATCATTTTTACACTAAGGTCAATTAAGCCACTATTGTTATTATTTAGGCTTGAAATTTCTGAATACCACTCACCTATAAATACATAAGAACGTCTTCATCCTCCTTATTACTTCAGTCTTCCTTAATTTTTTCTATTGGAACTTTTTCCAGAACTTTTTGGTTTATAAAAAGCTATTCCTAAAATATTATGAGTCACACAATAATTCAACCTAAACAGAAAAATATTTTTCCTTCCACTCACTCAATCTGTTGGGTTATAATTCCAATTCTGAGAATGAAATAAAATCAGTTGAGCCGTACCCCAAAGACACTCTGGGAGCTATGGGAGCGGAAGGTATCTTGATTTTAATAATTAAAAGATTTTAAATTGGAGGACCACATGGATTACCAAGATTTTATATAAAAACAAACAATAAATCAATGGACATAAAAATATTAATTGTTTTACAAAGAATTGACACAAAAAACACGTCCCCTAATAATCCCACCAAAATTCTAACCTAAACACACAAGAAATCAATGGACATACACGTAAAGTATCTAATACTAAAACTTACAACTAAACACATGAAATTAATTTAATAATAAAGGATTCATGATTATGTACAACGAGGTTCAGTTAAATGTTATTGAATTCGTCACTGAAGGGAGATTGAATTGATCATTAAAGATCATATTGTTCGTGAGATTTTCATTGACCAGTGAAATATATGTGAGCTCATAGTTACGTTCTTGTAGCATTTGCCGACGCTCAGTTGGCATACAGCGTCCCAGGCCGTTGGAAGTTGCAGGACGCAGCGACGGTGTGTGGATCCATCAACAGTATTTAAAGTTTATATGATCACATTGTTTCCATGATCACAATAAAACCATATTCACGACAGTTCCGGATGGTTGCATCACATGGCTGGTTGCTGGAATAGTTTTACCTCACGAACAACACGCTTCACAAAATGTTCATGACGGACGCAGTTATGGCCCGAATATGACTCGACGAAGTCTGAAGAGAGTGATGCTTCAGTTAGTGGTTACGGGGTTTTCTCATGTTAACTCGAGGGAAAATACTCCCGCACAAATACATTATTATTAAATTGTTTATTTGAAAATTTAAAAAAATTGATAAAATTAAAGAACTTATTCAATATTACATTAAAATTAGTAAATTGGCATTCAGAATTTATGTGGCCATTCTCCATGTAATGAATAGGTAATTATGTATATTTTATCATCATGAAATGTCTGAGTGAGAATAGAACTCTCTAGTGGCAGATTGATATACTTCAGCCTTTTAGATCTATTGTTAGTATTAGATAATATTATTAGCTTCTGGTGGAAATGTACCAACTTGAGATGTGGGAATGTTTCTATATTAGTGGCTAAGCTATCAAAAATATAGTCTTTAAGTCACATCCATAAAATAATATTCCACCAACAGTATGGAGCTAATGCCGAGAGTGTTGATATTCACTTATTGCTTCGAAAAATTATTTATATTTATGTCAAGTTTTAAAAAGTTTCTTAACGTTTGGATTAGAATTTTCCCAGTTATAACTTATGTATAAAAATTATAAACATGCAATTATATGTTCATCGAATTATTTTACAAGACGACTACGGGAGTTATATCCTTGCTTAAATTGAAAGAGGGGGTTATGGTTTGTTTAACAATTATCGAATATGGGGTAATTGTAAAAAATAGTCAACATTTGATATGAGTAATTTTTTGTCATATAAATATAGTGTCATGTAAATTAATGACATTTTTACTGGCATTGAATGATAGATAACAAAACTGTGTTAGTTGAATATACTCTTCATCTCTGTGTGGTTGTTTCCATTTTCATCAAGGTTCTTATCTGATCATGCTCTGTATCCAATTGATGTATGGCGATACTTGAGTATAATTATCAGAACCATCCCTAGTCTCACAACTTGTTCCAGATGAGCTCACACCCACAACTTGATCTCCATAAATCATAGGACCTCCAGAGTCTCCCTGTAAAAATAAATACATCCCAGAAACACACATAATCTCTCAAGGAGCGGTTAACATCACTGTTCTGGGAGTTGGGACCTGGAATTGAACCCGGGACTACCTGCTATACGCGCTGGCGTGCTTACCACTACGCAATCCCCTTTACCATATTCTAACATTGTCATTCAACACAATACTTCATTCAATAATAGTGCATATGAATACGTAATAGCAAGCCAATGCGTAAAGCTACAGGACCCGGGTTTGATCCCCGGACTCTCCCATTAAATATAATGTCTTTTTTATCACAGAAATGTGAGCTATATTGCTTTATTTTCCATATGATACAAGTTATATGGAATCGTAGATATACAATTAAATCAGGTGTGATTTAATAATTGCTTTCATTCCTGTCCAAACTGTAAAAGTCCTGTTTTCCTATTCTATAATGGCCAATAACTCATCATTTAGGTATTTTGTATACGTATTTTAGTAAACAAATGTTGGAAATTACAGCATAGTCACCATTATACTTCATCTAACAAATAATATATACAATTGTATTATTTTGTAACATAAGGTAATATATCATATATTCAACATATTTCGCATGTGTGTTACCCATGACACTTTAAAGTTATTCACGTCTTTATTTTTAGGACGTGGCGTTTAAAGTGCGAAGAATGGGAACGAGTTCTTTCGTACAGAATGTTTCGTGCATTCACTAAATTTGTAAGAAGTTTTAAAATTTCTGCGATTATTATTTTGTTGTTCATTCAAATTGCAATAGTTTTATGTTCGTTTTTGTCATTACATTCTCCAAATCATTCGATATCTTTATCCGTATTTTATTCTGATATTTCTAAAACCAGAAGTATTTTCCGAAATAAAATAGTAGTCGGGGAGCACAGCGACGATTGTCATTGAGTGATGCTTCCACTGTTAAATAGGACTGAGAGTGAATGAAACATACTTTCAATTATCATTTGATAGGAAAGGGGTAAAATCAATTTTGATATTCATATTCCAAAGCAGTGCTAAAAATACATTGTTTCATTTAGATCCATATAAAAACCAATATTTGTACATATATCTGAAGATAGAAAATTACCAACCATTTGAATTCGTCAAATGATTAGTTCTGCGTAACGACTTATCTCAGTCAAAAACCCGCACGACAATATATTTTGGGTAGTTTTTGGTATTTTACATTTTTAACACTAAATTGTAATTAATTAAATGTGATCCTATATAGAAAAAAGCATAATGCAGTGCCGTAGTCGACAATTATTTTCAAGCCATGCTGTACAACTTGGTAACGCAGGGAAACAACAGAACAAGTGGTCGTTATGTGGACCACTGACGGCTGTACAATCGTCGACTAGACCAATGAATTCCAAGTACCTCCGGACCGCTTCAATGTTGCCAGCACGGCTTGGAAACAGTAGACTATAGCAGTGCCGTCGTACTTACACTGCATGCTCGACCATTAATGTTGGTGGCTCGGATACAAAATGGGACCGTGGATCGACACACACCTTGAATTCTCATGTTAGCCTTTTTCAAAACTTTCCTATTGCGTTGGGCCTGTTGACCTTCTCCCTGTAAACACGCGAATGAGTTTTACACAATTTAACGGTACGTTTGTCGCATCCTTCAGTGTTAGTAATGCATATAATTTAGAGCATAATTTGTTTCGGTGTCACGATTGAACTATTAATGACCTTAAGGACGGATCAGAAATTACTTATTTAAGAGAATGAAAAGAAAATATTAATNCGCGCGCGCCTCTTTCCATGACGTGAGAGCGCGCGGGGCGGTGTTTGGACCGCCGAATATTTTTCAATGATTTCTAGAGGATATCACCGAACATGAGCAGTGTTAGTTCAGAAAAATATACAAAATAATGAAAAAACGTTTTTTTATTGAAAAGTAACCCCCAAAAATATCTAAAGGGAACGAAAATAAAAGAAGTTGTTATGACCGTGTGAAATATATACAGGTAGTAAAAAGTAATGCTAAAATAATTTTTTTTCGATCTTGTTTTCATTTAAAAATTAGCGGGGAAAGATTAATTATTTTTTATTTTAAGATTTATATTAAAATAAAAAGTAAAAATAATTTTATTGGCTTTCACTCTTTTATAAGGATAATACAAAATTAGACAAAAATGATTTCTGATTGACTGATCAGAATCACAATCTTGGTCGTGTAGTTCTATTCTAATAGGCTAGTAATTTATATCGCCATCCCAATCAACCCGCCTAAGTCATTGTCGAACTCCAGTTCTCTAAAAAGCACTGAAGCATTTCGTCATAAGTATTCAGACGGAAAACGATAATAATGACTAATTAGAGAAATATGTACAATGAATTAAAGACGAATACATATCATAACAGAAGTAAAATGAATAAAATAATGAACATCGATATAACGTAATAAAACAAATTCGTACGATTCATTCGACTTCTTGGAATTATTTGTTGTAAGTAGGTGATCGGCGGTTATAGGACCGCTCTAGCAGCACGTTCTCTTGGCAACTAATTCGCAGACGACAAAAAAGTCATAGAAATGATGTAACAGTATCAACTGGTGGGTGAAGGTGTAGCTGAAGAATACACATACCCAAGTGGGTTAATTTCGATGCATATAGTTTTTGAGAGCAAAAAATGTTCCGAGGGCGGTCCAAACACTGCCCATGCGCGCGGTACAGGGTTAAAACAGTCAACGTGGGTTTCAATGTAATTATACTGGTCAATTCAATGCAAATGTACTGACGGGTGTTTTTAGACAGTCTATAACTTACTTCATTTCCAAAACCTGCAATTGTGACATTGGAACCTTCCATTGGAGGTGATTCAAATGCATATGGAAGTCTTGCCACTGCAGTGTTGGGTATTTTGCTCACACATGTTGGAAGCTGTTTTTGAGAAAATAATTATTTGAGAAATAAAATAATTTAATTTTCAAATATATATTTTATACATTTAAAGTGTGTTGCATTGAAGTAAAAGTATTATCTAATTTAGGAATTACCTTTATTAAAGCAATGTCATGATAAATGCGGAAAGGATCTGTCTGTTCTCTGTATAGTTTGTGACTAAACCAGTTTTCTGCTTGGACTTTAGTTCCTCCGAAGGCCGACTTGGAACCTAAATATACGTCCATTATATGTGTAGACGGAGATGTGCTACAAATAAAAAATATTTTTGGTTTTATTTCAATAAATTATAGTAAAGTTATGAAGTTATTTTATGAGTCAGTGAATGTTATTAATAAAACTTATTATGGTTTCCCGAATGAAAAAATAAAATGCAACAAAAGAAATTAAACGGGTTTTCTTCTTGGCCAATCTCAATAATAATAATAATAATAATAATAATAATATCAACAATAAATTTGTCTGATAGCACCCAGCGATCGCTATATACTTTACATTAAAAAATAACAAATACTTTCTTCTTCATTATACTCTGGAAAAAAGGTTAATGATACTGTCCAGCATTACATAATACCATCAAATCAACGTTTATGAATAGCATTTTAATAGATATGAGTGAGAAATTTACGTGAAGAAAACCACTCTTACTCATATAGTACTAGGTAAAATTTGATATGCTAGGAAAAATTTATGTAATTTTAATAAATACGTCCTCAAGACAGCTTTGTATTTTTACTGCAAATACTAAATATTCTTAACCACCATAATCATGACTGCAATAAACCAATATCAGTCCAAAGAGAAGTACATCATTGTAGTCATCAGTTTTAATACTTGAAAGTGTTCAGAAAAGAAATACATTCTATGGAACGCCTTCTTTGTTTGGATGTGGGGTCGTCTAAATGCATTAGTTTAAACCAAAACAATATTCCTTTCCTGAATATTTATTATGATAATGACCGTGTAAATTTGTGTTCCCATTTCGCGAGGTTTATATAGAAACATATGTGCAAAAATCAGTCAAATGTTTGAATTACGTGTATTAAAAGTACCCTCTTAACTGTTGTCTCATCACAAAGGTCTCAAGATTAAATGTTTCTCAAGGTATATTAAAGTTGAGAAAAGGTATTTTTACGCTTTACATTCTTGGGAAGGTGGGATATCCGTGATTTTTTTCGATAAGGGAATAATAAATGCACAAGTAACCATGCGCGTACTCAATCATGAAACTTCAGGCTAAAGAGAAACCTCAATTTCATCGAACTGATAAGCAAAGATTAGTGAAAAATTTTGAGAACTTTATCCAATACAAAAAGTGATCTAAATTTATATCTTACTCCATATATTTATCGATGAATCACTAATGAATATTTCGTACACGCATGACTTAGAAAGGTGTATACGAAACTTACCCTTTCACACAGTGTCCGGCTGTGAGAATCCATTGCTTAGAAATAATAGATCCACTGCAACGAAACCCACTATTGGAGTTTCTCTGTCGTACCAAAAAGGATACCTGAAAAATATTGTGAAATGGATGGTGAAAATAAAACTGATATTTTGGTTGCAAGTTAGGACGCTTTATTTCTAACGCAATTTCCTGTGTGATAATCAAATATTTAGAAAAAAATTCGACTTTAAAACGAATATCATGGACAATAATAGCAACAAAGAATAATTTTATATATCCATAATGTCAATCCGATGGTACATTCCGATTGTTAAATTATACATTTTTCTCGTTGCTGAATTATGTAAACAAAATTTATTTTTCGAAAATCATTTGAAAATTTGCACTACATTTTAGGTAAACTTAAACTTTCTTAGTTCATTACTTAATTATTATTATTTAAATAAACAATAATAAATTTTATGCAAAACGATGGTACGTTATCTCTCTCCAATATTTTTGTAATTTTAAAAATAAAAATAAATATCAGCATTAGAAGATTTAAATAACATACACAAACATTTTTACGATAATCATAAGTTAAAATCATTTAACGTTAATACTTAGTACAATTTCATCTTTAGATAAGAAACTATATTTCTATACGCGTGCCAATCAGTAATTCTTTAAAAAACAAATTGATAATTTCATTTTTCCAAATTTTTTTTATCAAATTCGATTGATACTTGCGATTTTAATAACACATGCAACGCTCAATTTAAATCAAGAAATTAAATAATACGCTTTTCACTTACCACGAAGTTCAACTCGTTAGCTCTGGCATCTTCTCCTCCTAATATAGTAAGGACAGGATCTTCCTTTACTTTAGCTGATAAGACAAGTGAAAAACAGAGGAATAGTTCCAGGTAAACCAACATGGCGGTGACATGTGTGTGAATGTGGGGAGACCTTATATGAGTACAGTGTTCGCATGCAGAGTCTACAATTGCGATGCGTGCATCATAACTTTTCATTGAATCATCAACATTTGCGTCTTTTGTCATCGGTCTCATTGGTGTGTCGTGAATGCATTCGAATTCTATAGTCGAAGGACGAAGCTTAGAGTAGGAAGGAACGTGGGGCATTAGACGAAGCAAAATTGTGTCACGAAAGAGAATTTGTATTTTCTGAAAAATCTGGAGTGAATTCAACTTTCCGATTAGCACTAAATAGTACGACGACGTGTCAGTATAGATGCAATACGTTCTTCATATGTACGCAGTTGTTAAACCTACGTTTACTTTCTCTTTATTCATATCTTAATAAATATTCGAAGAAGAATTCCAAAGTTAAAGGGATTTGTGAATTAATATCTCCCAATCGAAAACTACAGAATATAAATATCAAAAATCGTTCACAAATGCATTACACAGAATACCAGCTATCATCGCGAAAGCTCGAAAATTGACTCTTCTGATTCCAATGCGTAAATATGTGCAGATGTTTTTAAATTTATTTTGGGAGATTTTTATAATTCAATCGTACATTACACGTACATCAGACAATGTAAAGATTGGTGACCCAAGCACTTCGCAAAATTGATCATAAAAAGGTTTAAGACATTATATAATCTCTTAAAGCACGGATGATTATCACACTGGCAAGCGAAGCGGCATTTCCTACTAGCCACCTCGCTCCTGTCACCCTCTACCTTCGTCTACGCTTCTAAGCATTTGTTTCTTTAATTAACTGTAACTTTTACTTAATCTCCAAACTAAAACAACACTTTTTTATAGATAATCAAAAAAATTATTTCAAGAAAACAATTTTCATATACTCAACATATTTACACGCTTGTATGATAAGGTTCACAAAAATACATTAAAGTTGTATAATTGAGTATATTATTTACTCGACCCGATAAAACTCGAGACCCTAACTTAGAAACGAAAGCTATTAAAAAGTGAAGTTTGTAGTACAAAGATCGACACAACGTTCACAAACTGTTAAAGGGTGCACACCAATTCCATTTTGGAACACTAAATACTACTTTAACTGCATGGAAATTCAGTGATACTTCAGAGAGGAGGATTTATGCCCGTACGCCAATATCACCACGATGTGTATGGACGACTTGATTACATGTTACACTTAACCAATATTTTCGACTAAGAATATTTCACATTTTCGATAAAGTATCTTTTGAATAGATGGAAAATATTTTAGATATGATCCCAAAGATAATAGTTCGAGAAGTATTACTAATTATTATTGATAAAATGGGTCCTCATTAAAACATACATTAGACTCGCTCTTATCCCGTTACTTCGAGACCTGGACGATTTCACCGGAAAAATTGACTTGCTTTAAAATGACTAACATTAAAATGACTGTTGCATTCTAACATTAATGATGTATTTAAGGAAACACTTTAAATTGGGTACACTTAACACATGTTATTTTAAGTAAAAATTCAGTATAACAGTCTATTTACAACAAAATAACTTCTCACTCCGGACGCTAGGTTAAGCGGCGGCTAGTTGAAAGGTAGCAGGTTAAAACGGAGTATCCCGTATTTCAATCAATCTGAAATAAAATGCGTCAATAGATTTCTTGTAACACATTTTTCCTCCACTGCGGCGAAGCCCAAAAGGAGGTGTTATGAGTTTGACCTGCACGCATGTGGTTATGTAAGTCCGTTCCTATGATCCCTCGTAACTACGGATTAACGGATGAATCAATTTTGATACGTCGTTAGATTCGTCATAATGGTCCGAGTGTCATTAGTAAACGAAGACAGAAGAAATAAACTGCTAAAGAGAATGTTATCGATAAACCGAAGAAGGAAACAAACAAATCCTCACCTACCAAAATTCTGCAAGCAGTTTACTTGCGAATTATATTTCTAAAAGCAAAATATAGTATTTAACTTAAAAGCTGAAAATAAAAGAAGTAATTTAAAAAACTAAAAAACCCGACTGCAGTACAAAACAAACTAAAGCTCAAAATTCATTTATTTTTTGAACTGAAAAGCAACAAACAAACAGAAAATCCAAAGATTGTATGAGGTATGACCGTGAAAAAAAAATGTATTTTCAATTAATATATGGTGAAACATTTCTCTAAAACACGTTATATTGCGCTGTATATAATACATATTTTAAGTTACAGAAAACTTGAATTGCAGGCGGGATCCATTACAATTCTATAGGTTTTATATGCAAATGATTCCCACATGCTTCCATGTTTCCTTTAATTTAAAATTTGTATTATATACAACATATAACGTTTTTTAGTGACATGTTTCACCATACATTATTTAAAAATACATTTTTTTTGTATCCACGGTCATACTTCATTTAATCTTAGTTTTTTCCGCTAGTTTTAGTCACCAAAATACACGTAACCGTATTACGTGAAAGTGCATCTTTTGAAATTCTCATAGTACCAGGAACCATTAAGGCTTCAATTTCTTTTCATTCTTCTATATTCCAACGAAGAAGAAGCAAGGGTTATTTATCACAAATTTTCTAATGACAGCTAGAAATCGATTAATTGTTCGTAGCCATACACATGAGATGTTGACGTCATTAATTTATCATCGCTCGGGTTGAGATCCCCCCAGAAATTTAATTAGTATTTCGTTTTAATCAGACTGCGTGAAAATGATGATCCACTTTTAACTGAGTTGACTAATAAATAAGTTGATGTTCAAGAGATATGGTAGAAACTTCAGGTTATGAGACTTCCCTATTTTAAATTACTAGAAGAAGAATGCGTCATAAAACAGCAAAATATAATCTGTTAATGTTTGTAATTTTATATATTCGTTTAATTAAAACTATTTTTTTGCGTAAGTTCTTTCGTTGAACTACTGCATTTACTATAATTCCATGCAAAACCGTGGTACTCACCCATTACTTGTAGATTTGACTGATACAAAAAAATCAAGGATGTGACGATTTTTTTTGTCGACATCACCACAATTTGATTATTACATTAAGTAATGAATTATGATTATTCTGCTCGTTTATTATTTTTAAAAAATTATGAAATTTAATTGAACAAACAATTTAACTTCACTGATGATAAATTATTTTTATTGTAATATAAATCAGTTTTGAACATCAAATTGTTTAAAAATTATCTTCCTACGTTTCCAATATCTCCATCATAATTATTGTACAATTAGTTATTTTTAGAAAATTTTGATTCAATACATTTGTTCCTTATTTAAGAAAAAATATGTTAAGTTTATTTGTTATCCTACAATCTCTTATTATTTTCTAGATAACACAACCTCTCATTCATTTTTAAATAAAACTACTAGTCAATTTTAATATAACTTATTAATATTCTTGGTCAATTATTTTTCACGCATTCAAATATTTCATCTACTTACTGCTACAAAAATGTAATTAGATAACAACAAAAATCACTCTATTTTCGTCATAGAAACATTTATAAGCTAATAGTTATTTGCAATTCTCAACTTGTCCGTGTTTGAGAAAAAACAGTTCGCAAAAGATTTAGCAAGCAGATATTCTTTGAATTGCTTCAGTACTTTCGAAACACCCTGTTGCGGCAGCCTGTTTGCCTTCTTAAGCAAGCTTTTCCATTTGCGCTTGCGTCGTCGTGAAAAGGCTGGCAACTCGTCAATTCAGACAAATTAAATTTTGACAAATTTGTGTATCGGAACGAAATTAAATGAACACCTCGTCCTAAAAGCATTCCGCAATATAATTGAATGGTAATTCCTCTCTGAAATTTTCTCTTGGATTTTTTCTTAAATGAGAATAAATTTGAGGTTTCCATTTTGTTTGTTCGTATAAAAATATGAGTAAAAACCTGTACCTTTTTAGCATTTCACTTATCTCAATGTGCCTCCCTCAGTCGTTTTGTAGCATTCTCAGAATATAAGCCATCCAAATGGAATACCTAACTTCTTATCTAAGATGAAATCTTGGAGAAGGGGTAGGAAATAATTCTTTTGACTTAATGCTTCAAAAATGTTCGTGGTATCATCCTAGATTTCTGATACGAAAAGCGTGAAATATTTTTTACATCTAAAGTCTAAAATTTATCTGTACGTACTCACTATTTTAATATACCTTCAGTACGTGTATGAACATTTCAGTTCTATTGCATTTATATTTACTTTTGTGTTAGTGTTTATGAGAAAGAAATAATGAGTTTTTAATAACCTGAATAACAACTCAGACATGATTATAAAACAACAAACAGTGAAAGGGTAGTTTCTAAACAATGAATATTTATTTTCCAATTACAACGAATAAACTCCATTGTTTCATTTGGGTCTGGAGAAAATTGAGCATAATTAATACACGTCCTCAAACTGTACCATCAAAGAGCACGGAATGAAACATTGGGAATATATAATAAGGGAATATACTGGAATGAACAATTTCTGTTACACTAAGGATTTCTGTTAAATAAATAAAAATGTGCTAATGAATAAAATCATAAAGAGAACAAAAATATATAATCACCTAAAATTTTCTTACATATTTATTACTGATAAAGTGCGGTTTGGAAGAAAAACGAGTTAACCCATTTTTTAATTTTTACGAGGAAAACGTGTTAAAAGCCTCAGAATACTGATTTGATATTAGAATGACGAATGATGTGTGTTCACCTTTTTTGTATTTTGCTATGTAGTTGTATTAGAAACATGGTTTTTTACTTTCTCAATTACTTAGTATATAGAAAGTATTGTAATCGTGAAAACTATTTTAAAAACGAGGAGAATTTTGCGGAAATATCCGTTTTGGTGACCCCTGATTCCAAAAACGTTGTTTTTGGCTGGACGTCCGTCCGGTCTGTCCATCTTTCCGTCTGTCTGTCCGTCCATCCGTCCGTCTCTGCTCAGCGCTTCTGACCGAATTTTTTTTTTCATTTTTCGTATTAGGGTAAAATTTACTTCTGACATATGCACGTGCTTTCAATTTTCTTTTTACTTGAACACAAAGGGTACTTCACATGAAGGACACAGTATATTTTTTAATTGTTTTCAAAAACTGGTCCAACGATTTTGCTTAAATTTTCTGTACGTAAAGTACAATTAGTATATATTACATCCGCATTAGCGGAATTTCGCTTGAAATTTTGGTATAAACTATAATAGAAAATTTGGTACAGATTTCTATCTACTACACTTACACATTAGCTTACTGTTTCAAGAAGTATGAATAATATTTAGCAGTGTAAATGGACCAAACAGACGTAGAATACAATTTTCATAAAATGAAATGAAAGATATGATAATGATAAAATACGTAGGAGGACAGCAAATGCACTCCAAATACGAAAATACATAAATGTCTGTCCACAACGAAAATACATTTACACAACACTTTTACGATATTTATAAGACTGATATGTCGCTACATGTTTTGAAATAATATTCTGAATGTTTATATTACTCACAAATTTCAAGTATAAGACAGTAATAAGATAATCTAGAGACTTTGAGAATGAATAGAGCACTGGAAGACGACCAAAGTATAGAGGTCCACGCGAGAAATGACCCTTTCACAATAGAATTTTTCACTCTATGCTGCAGACGGAGAAGCGTATATGAAAAAGTATGTGCAATGGTTTTGCACCACTAGTTTGTTTTATAACAGAAACAATTATTTTTGCTCTTAATATAAAAAAATTTAACTTACTTTTTCTTATTTTTATTTGATTTGAAAGTTTTTACCAACTTTTTATCTTTATTTCTTCTACGTTGTTTTAAAACACTAGTTATAAGAAGGCAGACATCATAAGTATGATGCCTGTTTCATGAGTACACGTTTGTCGTAATGTAGAAATCATAGAACAACATTAAACGAATGTTGAAAAGTAATCGTGAGACGAATCAGACAGCAAAATGTTAACATTCTTCGAGACAGGAAAACACGACCAACAATACCAATAAAAAGAATTATCGAGAAAGAAGATCAACCAGCCCCTCTTCAAAAGAACCATTCAATTACAACATTGTATTACACTTCTATAGAATTTTTTAGAAATAAATTTATACTCATCAATTAATAAGATTTATAAACCTATTTGAAGGCTATTATTTTTGAAATCATTAAAAATCAGTATTTAACGTATTAACCTGGAGTTAACATGTTATTCCTATTATTGAAATTAATGTGTTTACTCAGAATTTGGACTTGTTTGGACAAGCTAAAATATTTTTGATAGCTAGTATGTACAAAATAATATGGTTTAGAATTGTTTACATTTTGTTACGCCAAGGAGACGAAGAAATATCGTGAATTATGGTAAAAAAATTATTCTTTTTTTAAATGTGAGTTATCCCGTTTTTCCTTCATTACATAGATATTATTATGTTTGTTCGCTATGCGAATCTTTACCAATCTTTACTTACGACCCAGAAAACACAATGCACAATAAAAATAAATAAAAAGATCACTCATATTCACGTCTTAATAGTATGGACGAGTCTGCAAAGAAGACAGTCGGGGGAAGGGTCCATATAATGGAGATATCAACAAATGATTATTTCTCTTGTTTTGTTGATACAATTTACTTTTAATCTAAGAAAATTACTTCTTTCATGAATTACCTCCATAACAATACATATGTCCATTATTTGATTTATTGTTTGTACTGTTTCTATTTATCAACTGATTCTTCATCCATCAAACTGCATGAAATTGTACTTGGAACGGACTAATATAAAGGAATGCTAGTTATGTTCAGATAATTACTTGTAAATAAGTATTGTTCTTAACTTTAATTCCCTATAGTCTTCGACAGCATATATTATTAACGTAATTGAACTACGAAATAATGCTCAATATTACCATACTTTTCGAAACTCAATTCCACCGCGGAATAAAAACAAAATTGTTTTGTGAGAAAGAGTTGCCAAATGTTCTTTAGTTATCTATGGTAATGAGATGGGACGACGGCCAAACTAATCGGAACTACAAGATTCACAATTGTTGGCGAGTCACGTAATCTGACGATCGGGGACACCAGAGCAAATCACAAACCAACGATAAAAACTAATGAAATATGAAATTCGACGTAATTTCAATAACCAGTTTGCCTGATTCAGGAATGTACAGTACCATAAATTTTAATCATCAGCAAGTTGGATTACAAACTGAATGCGTATCCATTCAGAAAATGTGAGTAGTTGTTACCCTTGTTATTCTTTGCACAATTTACTGCTATCGTCGCAATAAAAATAAAAAAATAAATTTATTGTCAAAAAACAGTACAAACTGCGTGGAGGAAAAAAAACTAATTTACTCTCCGGAAGCAAGCAAGGGACCATCCCATCAATTCCGATCAAGGGCCCTAAGGCAGAGGCGGATTCAAAAAATTCAGCAAAAATTCCTAGATAAGATAAAAAGTTAGCTGCGAGTTATAATACTAATAGAATGTCAATATGTTTGTAATTTTAAGCAAAAAATTACATGTAAGTTATTATCGAACTATAGATTATTCTGAGTATAGTGCTTAAAAAATCAAAAGAATTGAAATAACACTAAATTCACGATTTATTGTTACAATAATGTATCGGCCGGTGAAATTGAATGTTCGAGTGATAAAAATATTTTAGAATTTGCGTGGGTTTTTATGTTCACTATTTTCATTGGTATAGAGAACTAATCATATTCTCGGAATGAGAAAAATATTTTCCGTCTATCAAAAGATAGAATGAAAATAAAATATCTGAAGAGATATCAAAAGTCTATTCATAGTAAAATATAAATGTACATTGACAATAGATACGTTGATAACAATAAAATGCATCAAATTGGTTTGTATTTTAATTTATTTATGCCATTTTGTACAGTTTTTATTAATTAACCATTCACATATAATAGTGTTTATTATAATAGAGTTGTTTCATACGAACGTGATAATTATTTCGTTATAATTAAACAATTTCAGTTTATATCAATTACTGTTTGTCTGAAAAACGGTTGAAATATTATCTTGGGCACTTGTTTTCAGCACGTAACATAGCATAGCAAATATTTAATATCCCAAACTTATTTTATTGAATGACCACATTTGGAGTATTTTCTTTAAATATTTTTATATATCAACAGAAACATGAATTAACGTCTAAATCAACTGAAGCACGTTTCTCAATCTATAAGAAATATATGGTATATAATGAAAAAAGGTTATTATGCCACAAAATATCACTTTCATCGTTCCTATACTCACCAGGAGATGGTTTCAAGAAGTTGTACGATTGAAATTAGCTAATAATTTCTAGAACTCTTTTAAAATTGTAGTTTTCCACACTTTTTGAGTGAAATTTTGAATATGTTGACATTTTTAGAACCGCAATCAAGATAGTATAAGGTTCGTATGAAATAACACTAATTTAAAGGTTAGTTCATAAAAAAATTGTATTAATTTAAAAAAAATAATACGAACCTATTTTATGCATTCTCTCTATTGTCAATTTGCATTTATATTTTCACTTGAGATAAATTTGCAGTTGTAATAAATAATAAAAGAAGAGATGTATTACAATTTGAGGTGTTCACACAAATACACCATGGCATCATTTTGAACTACTCTGTGGAATTCTCTCACATGTAAACTTACATGTGAAAATGAAACGTTCTGTAAGAATTATTGTGTATATTTATATACTTTCGTTTCTATGACAATAATCCTTTGACAAAATACTTAATAAACCTCACTTTGCAAGATTTAAACAAACTTTCAGGCGTAAAAATGTGTTTTTAACGTGACAATTATTTAGGTTTACTACTTTACCTAAATATTTTTGAAGCAGAATGAGTACTAATTGTATTACGTAAATAAACAAGAACTCATGTCATAATATTTCTTTTCTAACCTACCTTGTCTGGCATTTTTGACGTATCCGTTTTTTCATTTGTTTCTAATTTTGTGTTTTGTTGATATGTCAAATACTAGGAATTAAAACATTTAAGAAAATAATGTATATATTATGACGTTATTGACACATGTTTGGAGCGTAACTGATTGAAGAATGTAATTTAATTAAATCGTAATGCACAAAGTTTTTGGTGAAATAAAATATTTTGTTCTTTCTTTTAACGCTCTTCACGTTTGTGAGATGTAACTGTGACGCATTAGTTTGTCACGTTATTAGCAAATAGGAAGGTGCATCTGAAAAACGCTATCACATTATGATCAATGACGTGCAGTCTTTTGTAATTAAATAAAAGTTCAAAACTGTAGTTACCGTTCACAGTAATTTTCGACGAGGAAAGGACCCATCTAACAGAAGCAGAGAATTAACGTATATGAATTAGCGTAGAGAATCAAGCTATATTCTTCATTAAATCAGAAAAGAATAAATTTAAGTTGCTATTCCTTGTAAAAAAATTAGGTCAAGGGTACTCAGCTAGTTTTATTCTTGTTTTCTTAAGATCTATGTTAAAATTATAAAAAATAAAAAATTATGTTTAACACAAAGTCTTGATATTATTTATTTATTGAAACACAATATTTTTAGCGAACCTTTTTTACCCTGGAAGTATTATTACCTACTCTAGCATGCACAGCCTTTAGTACTGTATGTGATATTAAACTTCTCTCCCTATATTATTGGAAAACAAAATTACAAAATTAATGACTTGACGAGGGACCAGTTATTGGAACGGGTCTCTCTACAATGAATGTTGTACATTGGCTTTCTGTCATGTGCTGTATGTTCCACTAGAGGACTATTTGTTCATCAATTTGTAACCTGTGTCATCTGTTAAGCACTCTAGAATTGGTGGTTGATTTTAAACATATGTTGAAGCAGTATTATGTGAAACAAAGAACATATTTTAGAAAACTGGTCGATACACTTTTTCCTTATCAACTTATCTATTTTCTTTGTAATTGGTTTATCTAATTATTATTTTATGATGAGTAAAATGTTATATAATACAAAAGATTTCTGTCGTTGTCTAGTTCGGCATGGAAGATCTTTGGGATGGAACTTTATACCTCAAATATTTTTGGGCCGTACCAATAGTTTACTCATATTTTAATGGCTGAAAAAATATCATAACGAGATCTTTCTTTCAATGGAAACACACAAATTTTCATATGAAATAGGTGATTAATACTTTGCTCTCATACATTTCCCAGCAAAAATGGTCCGTGTTGCTTTACAGAAAGGAGAACTCTGTATTGAACAAATTACGACAAATATGTTTCTGAATGACCTGAAGAGCATCATTAATTGGATCCTTTTTAAATTTTCAAATAATTATTGATCTTAACGTCACAAAGCTCTAATTTAAAGTATATGCTATTTGAATACACCTGAGAGAGATCATTTTAACATTCAAGCAAATAAAAATGTATAAAAACAGTTTTGAGTTCTTGTAGAGATAGATATTATTTGTATATTTATATTCCAATGTTTTATGGCAACCGGATGAAATTGGCTAAAAAAAACTAATTAATTCCATTATATTTTTGTAAATTTATTTATTTTTTCGTAAGTAAAAAACTGTATTTGTATACATTTATCAATTCATTTAGCGTGCATTTAGTTGAAAGTGGTGTATGAAATTATATCAATTGACAAATGGGATGTGGAAGCCACTCAAATATCATTTGTTTCTATAGAATTACAACATAGCACGGAAATGTCATTTTTGAATTTCCTCTTATAGTTTTCAGTATGTAGCGAATGCAAGTATGACGTCTCACTGGACATAGAAGTAAGGTCTATTCCATTTAGAGTCTAGATACAGTATGAAAAGTTACAAATTCGGAAGAACTGCCAATTGATTCCCCCTATGTTGTATATTACTCGACTTAGTGATATTTTCATCTTACACGTTGTATTCACTACTATGAAACTTGACAAAATACCTCTAGGAGAGCCTGTCCTTAAAATACTCTTTTTTTATCGTTTGTAGAGTAACACAAAATTAATATTCCTATTAACCAAATAGATTGCGTAAATTATCTAAGAAATCTTAATTTTTTAATCTACTTTCCACGAAATTCATTTCACGGTTGTTTCTTTGTTGTTTCCATAGCGTTGGTACACCCGTAATATATGTGTAAGTGTTACCAAACGACAATCTGAGACAGTTCAAGTCTTAACGAGTGTCGGGGTTTTTGTTCTAAAATATTGGTGGTGGCCACCCTGAAACACCACTCGAGTCCACCATCTTTGTTGTTTTGGTGACCAAACTCTCGATAACTTGAGTATAACAATCAGTTCCCACTCATGTCTCACAGATGTCAAGTCGTCTAATACTGGCAAACAATTGGATAGCCTTGTCCAGAATCATAGCCAACTAACATTTTCAAACCGCACTGGTATGTACTTGGCAACACGACGGCGATGTGGAGTTACTTAGAGCGCTTTCTATTTACTGCTCCGAGTGTCCACTAGAACCGGACACATATGTCCGTGCGAGTAACCCACTCAACCGGGTGAGTGTAACAAGTCTTTGCTGCACCATCTTTGCTGCACGCAGGATGCATGATTCGGACATAGTCATTGTTAGCCCCATATGTTGATGAAACAATAATAATTGAATATAAACAATTACATATATCAACAAATAGCCTTTTCATATTCATGTGTATATAATGTAATATTATCAGTTTATCGATATATAATCGGATTGACTAAATTAAATCTACTATTTTGATGATTCTTTCTCTTTTGAAAAAGACTAATTCGATCCACAACTCTCGCTCTTCATCCGAGGAGTTTTTGGACAAAGACTATTTGCAATAAGCATTCATTATGACCATGGACCAACCTAATCTCAACAATGTCCAGTTCAGTCCCTCCACGGAGAGAATTGTCAGAGCAAACCCGGTAGACTGGCGGAAGAACCTGATCCCCGCACTGGTGCAACTTCCCTGTCAAACGGAACAACATTTTTGCACTCGATGTCCACCAGTGCACACTCAGGGCAGCAAATGGAAAACCCCATTAGAATTCAGTCGTCTATTCAGAGTAGATTAAGGTAGGTCAACTACTTGACTATTAAATTTTATATCTTACACGGAGACTGTACAAGAGTAGCTTGATCGTTATGATGGAGATCTGTGCATCAAGTAAATACGCCAGTTTACCAAAATTGCGCGAACCCACGGTCTCCTACAATTATCAGGTTGGACTGTAACGTTTGGCAACATCGGTCTCGCAGGTCGGTCGGCCAAAGGAGAAGTATATGGACTATGGAGACTCGTATAGGATGATGCATATTGTGTCATTCAGAATGCTTCTCTTCTACATGAGTAAGCCTCTAAAAAATATAAACACATCCGTCAATGAAATTTGAAAAAGTTTATAACATCTGCCCATTTGTACTTGTAAATTGTTCTCAATGGTAAGATAGAAGAAAACAAAGTTCTCGAAATTTATTCAATATTGTTTTTTTCTACATATGTATTCGAAAATATCTATGGCTTTGAATTTTCTGAGCAGGGGGTGGCGGTCATTGAAAATAAATTATCATAAAGAGTGTCAATGAAATTAGGAAGGGATTACGAATATAATTTTCTTCAATGAAAGTTTCGATAACGAACAATGTCTAGATGCAAACTTCTCACTATTTTGAATTGCATAATCTCGTCTCGTCAGTATTCCTTCGCACAGTGAAGTTCCAAAAACATCTTTCTTCTTCTTCGCATTAACTCTCGTGTTCGACACCCACTCACTGCATACGGCAAAGTTTCCACTTTCGCTTTTCAACTCTGTTATCTCGTTGCAACGTACATCCACAAGATTGTTTTCCTCAATTTCTCTTTCTCTCAACAACGCATTTCTCCCACCGAATTCAACATTAACATTAAGATACCACCCGTTTAGTTCTCCGAACAATTAGGAAAATTATGTAGTCAATTTTGACTCGGAAAGTTCACTTTCGCGGGATCCAAATTGGCGAATCTACGTTACGGGAGCCAGTTAACGCGTCGGCTTTCCGAGTCAGCTTCGCTAGTGGTTGAGAACGAAGGCGCATGAGTGCGCTAGTGATGCTCCTTTCGAAAAGAGAGAGAGAGAAAGTGGCATTCTCACCCTGAAAGTTAGGTTAAGGAGGTTGCGTGGCGGTACGCTTTCAGAAGCGGTTTAAAGAGAAATGCAATTTCCTAGGAGATAGCAATTACTTACGTAAATTGACGCTTCTCAAGGTGCGGTAAGGTAAAGGCATAATCGGGATGAAAGAAGACAACTACTGAGTTGGAGGAAGTTGGAGGGATGTATCTTCCTGTTCTTATTACACGTTCTCATCAACGATGGGAAGGAGTTTCGTTTAAGCCTTCGTTTAACTGGAAGTAATTTGGTTTACAATTCATATTTCGATACATTTCGTAAACACCGATTTTAATGCAATCAATAAAATAAAAGCATAAAACGAGTAATAAATAATAATAATAAATTTATTGCCAAAAAAATCAGTACAATCTGCGTATGACCACGTGAAGGATAATAAACTAATTTACTCTCCGTAGTAAGCAAGGAACCACCCCATCAATTCTGATCAAGGGACTTAAGGCAGAGTCGGATATGACATTTGAGCACGCTCCTAAGATAAGAATAAAAATAATACGGGACGTGTTGTAATATTAATAGAATACCAACAAATTTGTATTTAAGAAAAACAAAAAATTATTATAGAAATACGACTATAGATTATTTGAAAAATAATGTTTATGGAGTATTAAAATAACACTAAATTCGATAAATATTATTTCAATATTCTCGCCCCTAGACACAAGCCTAGAAAACCTGTATTAAAAATCCACCTCTACCCGAAAGAAAGCGGAGAAAAATCCAGGCCAGGATGGGGTTACAGAACTAATGTACACAACTGCGCCAAAGTTAATTACATATAAAACTAAACGTATATGAATAATAAGACACAACACAAACTGTCGAGTAAACAGTTTTGAAATTATTATGAGTTATTTTGAAAGTGCTACAGCAATGGTAGAAAGGACGTTTTATAGTTAATATTTAGTAAATAATGTTGGAAAGTTAATCAGAGTAAAACTAAAATATATCTATAAATATATAATTTAAATATTTGAAATTTCTTTGTCTTGGCAATATTGAACTTTTGGTATTGAAGTTATTTCAAACAATGATTATTTAAGAACAGTTTAATAGGTGGACTAATGTTAAATTTTCCATGTATTGTTTACAAGCGGATCCGTTAGATCAGATTAGCGAAGAGTTGATAAGTTGCTTAAGAACGATACTGTTTGGGATGGTTACCAGAACCCAAGTCAACAACGCTTAAAAACATCTATATGGCACCAACATTGTTCAATTTATTTCCAGAAAATATTAATATTAAAAAATATTTGAAGCCAACAAAAGAGTAAGTAATTCTATTATATTCATACATAGTGCATAAAAAGTGAATTAATTATAGGTTAATCATGCTTACAAAATAAGGAAGTTTATTACACCTAATTTCTCATGTAATGAAGTATGTTCCATTATGTACAGGCAACGCTTCGGGATGTATCTTGTTATACACATATATTGGATTTTTTTTCAAGCAAGTCTATAGACAAAAAATTACTTGGGTTTATTGTATTGACGTTTCCTTATATTCAACATAAAAATGAAAATAACAAAATCATTGCAGAATATGATCACAGTCTGATTGAGGTAAGGTCGTCAATGCACAAGGAAGATAAAAGGTCAGTATTAGGTCACGTGATTTGTGTCTCGGTCACTGACAACACAGAGCGCGTTTCATCAAATTTTAATTCAGTTTAGAAGGAGTTGGTGTAAAATCTCTTGAAGCAGGAAAAATCAGGCGATAACCTGAGAGAACCATACTTATGCACTACGAACTCAAATCTTAGTAAAATAACAGTATCTACAGTCAAATATTTTAATATGCAGTTTAGCTTCAAATATATTTTATGTTATATTTCACCGACCTACCTTCTACACTGCACACGTGAAACTAACCATACATTTTCTCTTAAGTGATACATAACTAAACTTGATTTTTTTTCATTAAATAGATTCTTTTCAAGATATTGTTTTATGTTTCACTTATTCACTTAAGTGCATGAATTAAAATTTTATTACTGTGAATATTGAATTCGAATGCATTATTTATTACTTTATTATTAGATTTGGTAAATGTACATCATTGATAACATGTTTTTTCCTAGTATAGTTTGTCAGATGAACACGTAATGTAAGTAAATTACACACCAACTTGATGCGACCTAAAGTATTAACGTGTTACTATAAGAACAGACATATATCACACATCTTAGAAAATACAAATTAAAAAATTCTCTGGTTTTATAAGGAAGTGTGAGTGACCAGGCGATAGTTTTTTAATGTTATGATTCTTTTTTCGATTATAAAATAGACGATCGTGTATCAACTCATTTAATAAAGGTTAGAAGTAAAGTTTAGGGGATAATATTTGTACGGGATCTTATGGATAAAGCCTCTAGTGGGACGGTTTTTTAAATCAATTCCCCTGTAATTTCTAAAACAATGGATATAGAAAACTCTCACACGTGCCTTGCCCTTCCGGACAATTGAGAAATTTATTCAATGAACGCATCACAAAAAAGAGAACTTACGTCATATTTTTAAGCACTATTTTTAAGCACGCTATTTCCATTAAAAAGGAATAATTCATGATTTACAATTTTTGATACAAGATTGAAAGCTTAATAAATATAGATATGTGTTTTTGACTAGCGCCTGAAACGCTCATACAACTATAACATACACCTTCGTCTTATGATCTGGATCTGCACCGGATCTTCATTCCATCCTATTCCTAGAGGAGGAAATCAGTGAGAGAGAAAATCCGAAATGCGACATTCACAGCACATCGCAAGAGAGCGACATGGAATACTTATTCACAGTAACGAAAACATGGGTGTGCTCCGGATCCCATGAG
>NNCF01129090.1:197389-237514 GCA_002313205.1 Laupala kohalensis | reverse complement strand
CTTCTATAACTAAAAACAGTCAAACAAAATAAGTTATTATAAAATCGATTTCAAAGTATGACATTATTTTACGTAAAAACGACATGTTCCGGATACAACTAAACGACCGAAACATAAAAATTGGCTAAAAAATAAGGGAAATGCTTTAATTCGATGATAGGACAGAAGTCATTTATGGAGGGTGAACAAGAAAATTAGGAAAAAAATTTTTTTAATAGTGAACATATTTAGGGACAAATATGATGCAATTTTAGAGCAACAAACGTAATTATTATAGGAATTTTCCTCAATGTTTTATCTTTTACTCTTATTTATTTGTGGCTTATGTAAACTCTTTTTTGCGATGATGCATCTGGATTGGGGCGTTTGCGATCATCTCCCGCCTACAGCTACAAGCGTGGCTACAGGCTTCCTCGGCAAAGCAGAGCCTCCTGCTGGAACCACGGCCTTCTGTCTATCTCTTCCCTTCCTCCTGCGCCTCGTGAGAGATAACAGCCGCCGCCGCCGACGACCGAGGAAGCCCTACCTGCAGATTAGTCCTCGGGGCGCTTAGCGTGACGAGCGACTGGCGTTCGCTGTCAGCGATGCCTGCCCTTGACTGTATTCCACCCTCTGACAACTATTCCTAGCTCCCCTATCCGTTGTTGGTATGCCATGACAACTTACTGAATGGTGGAGCATATCGCCCTAACCGGTGTTGTATCCGTAATCATCATTCGATAATTAACGTCGTGTCCGCTATCGCAGGAGAATATTAGAATAGAGAAGATCAAATACTGCATTGAGCGAACAGTTTTCTCGAACGGTTTATTCCTCCTCAGTTTTAGTGAATCTCAAGACATCTCGATGTTCTCTACTAGAAGATATGATATTGATATTTTTTTTGAAACCTTGATGTAAAAAAGGACTTAATAAACAGGATACAGAATTAACATTTTTTATGTGTTTTGTATACAGAGAAAAAACATTCTCAAGAAACGAATATTGTTAATCAAGAACTTAATTTATTAATAATCACTGATTAAATCCGGCGATTAAAAAAATATGACGATTCAAAACAGTTTCTACAGCTGTATATTTATAAAGTGTTCTTCTAACTTCAAATATTTATTTTGAATTTGGTAAAATTTCAATTTTTGGTGCAATATATCAATAAAAAATGTTAATATTAACATAATTAATCTGTGGATTTTTAATAATTCTCTTCCCACGACTACTTCATAAATGTATATGCATGGGAGAGAGAACATTTAATACTCTAAGTGACAGTTTACATGGATTTGGGAGGTAAGATTTACATTTGGGGTAAGATTTACATAATCATATAATATAATAATCAAAATAATATCTTTTCTATCTTAATTATTGCACACAAAGCTTTGGAATGTAACCTCAATTTTAAAAAAACAATGAGATTTATAAAAAACAATTTTGCACAATAGCTAGTATTCATAAATCGAAAGAAATGTTTCTACTCTACTTAGGGTATATCGTTATCATTTTATTTCTTTGTTTAGAAAATAGTGAGTGTAGCATGTGCTAACTATTTTACTTCAGATTAAAATTTGTTAAGCAATCATAGAACCTATCATGAGTCGGTTCCCGAAAAGTAACCTTTAAAGGTAATGCTACGATTTTCTGAAGAATTACCTTCACAGGTTTCTTATTTATACATACGATACTCAGCTTCTGCTACAAAGCATCTGCTACATACTTTACTACGAACTAAAAGAGTGTAACACATGCTGCAGCTTCCAGTTTTCGTGCACCGAAATCAAAAGATAACCTACGTTACTTTAAGCAATGGAGAAGCATTTGCTTCGTTTCTATACATATCAGCCAGTGTTTTTCAAATATCATTTTGTATCAACCATAAATTATGATTAACATAATTAATCTGTTACATGGCGGTGAGGTTTCATGGCAACTTAAGTAATTTTTGTTATGTTTGAGTTAAAAGTGATTTCAGAGTAGCTACAACTCTATTTTAGTATTGACTACGAGACGTTTTAACGGTAGTGACGTTTTGTTTTGATATAGTAGCATGTTTCCATTTCCAATTTATTCACAACTGGCCTTAGTGAAATAAAAAGTATTATTTCAATGTATTCGTTGCAATTTGTGGGCTGAAGAACCATAAAACTGAGAGAAGACTACAGAAGAACAATAGTAACGAAATAAAGAAGTTTGAACGATTTATTATTGGTCAACGTGTTTGAGGAAAGTAACAGATTATCAGAAATTCTTTTATTGGGACTTATACTGAATAGAACTTAAATTAAATGGCTTACCAATAAAGTGAAAAAAGTTTCAAATACTTGGAAAATACGATCCTTTTCTTGGAAATTTGAATTACACATAGGGTTAGGATTTCACCTTTCAACAAACACAATTCATGAAACCAAGAACCTCTTCTGAGAAAATTCTAATGGATCCGTAAACAAAAGAAAACATAAAGTGATGTCATGTGCTTTGGCCTCGAAGTTTCACTTGTTACTTTTGTATCCAGTGCCGCCTGAACCGTTGCCTTCGGGAGTTTCCACCGACGACACTCAGCTCTTGTTTCTCTGCGACTGTTATTACAAGGACCAGGTCCAACTTTTCGAACAGGTTGCTTGGGGCTGTTGAGAAGATATGTTGTGAGCAGCTGAGAAAACATTGTCTGCGATATTTAGCCCCAAGCTTAGGAAGGATGCGGTTGGTATAATTGATCATGTATGCGACTTTCTTATATAACGTTTTGTCAATTATTTTCAGTAATTAAATTTTTGTAAAATTACTGTTTCTGACAAAATTAATACAACTATCGAAATTTTCATGATTTTATGTATTAAGTTACTTTTTTCTTACTATATGACTATAAAACTAAACGAACGAAGATACTTTTTTGAGGTATTATCTTCTAAGTAGTGATAGTTTCATATTCAGTGTATAATGATATGTTTCTTAAAAGTTGTTTAAATGGTTAAGACACGATGAGTTGACATGTAAAGACATAAAGTTGTTGAGTTGAACTTATTCATTATTTTTATGACTCGATGAATGAATAATTCACAATAGTTTGAATTTTTTACTATGTTACTTACTATAGTTTGTTCTATAGTGTGTAGTTACTATTTATTCTGTCGAATTATATAAATAATTCGTAATATGTACATTAATCATGATTCAATATTATACATCTGGCTTTTTTTCTCTCTAATTTTCCTTTTTTTCCAATTTATTGTGTGATCAATTACTTACAAAAACAAAGTAGATTATTTTCATTTATTTATGTTGCACTTTTTCAATCTTTAATTTAACTTCACCTGTTAGTTAGGATGTTTGGGTCAAATCTTGCAAATAAATTTTAAATCAGTTCCCCCGAACTTAATGATCTGAAATTTTTCAGATACTGGTGCTATTTATGACAATAGGTGATTATAGTACCATAGTTCGAAAACCTACCCTTAAAACGGGCGAAACGAGGGTATGAATATATGAGTGAATATCCCACAATAACTCTTGAATACAGTAATTTCCACCTAACTTGGTACACAAATGACTATATCTGAGAACAAGCATTTGGATAACATTGGCACAACTAGTTGGGCAGGGCTGACACGTAAAAATTGTAGAAGAAAAATTATATTGGATTGGAAATCATAGTTTTCGGTGTCGTTCACATAGACAAGGACGCCCCCAATATTGCGTCAGTCTATTGCAAGTTCACAATCAGTTTACAAGGGAGATAATATGCCCATAGTACCCATGGGTTAAATAATGATGATGCAGTGTCAGGTAAAATAATTTAAAGAACAACCAATATTGGCGTTTAATACATCAGTTAAAAACCTCAAGCTTTTTTATAATTTACATTTTATATTTTAAAAATATATATCTTAAATACTTTAGTATCTTCTAAATACTTGCACCTATGATGAGTGACCAAGAAAGGGACGTTTTTGTGTATTACCTAAAATTATTTTTTATTTTTAAGTACAGCACTTTTTATATAAAAGTTCGTGTTCTAAAATGCTTTAATACGTTTATTTTATTATGATGTACCTTTACTTTGTCACATGTCTAACAATAAAGAATATCTCCCATGTCTTTCCATTTACATCAGTCGAAATCTTGATCTCTGACCAAAGTCTTCTCTCAGAAGAAGGAATTTCATTTCAAGGAGAATATGTTACCTGGAAGCGGGAAGATGGAAAATCGTAAGATTCGAGACACAGACAGCTCACGTTTTTTTCTTCTTCCCTTCTCTTTCTTACGCTAGACATCTCGTGAAACCTTTTCCTTCCTCATCCTTTAAACAGATCTGTTTAATTTACCAGACCTATTTTATTCCGTTCCCAACTGGATTCTTTTTCACTGTCGACGCAGTGCGGTTGTCTTTTGCTGCGTGCATTGAGCGAGTTCTAAAACTATTTCGAACTTGTTTCCTACTAAGAGAACATCGATGTACTAATTTTAATATTTTATTGTGTTATTGAGTATTATATTATGATGTGAGTTACTTTTTTTAGAAGATAAAACGTATTATTTTAAATTAGAGTTTAAGACCCTATTTTTATATCATTACAATATTTCTGTATTACACAAGAATCTTCGTAATAATTATCAAGTAGTGATTATGCAATATTTGAAGTTATGTATTAAAACCCATAATGATAATACCCATAATATAATCCAACTTTGACGTGCAGATACAACTATGAATTGTATCTGCCAAGGATCTGAACTATATTAGTTACTCATAATAATAATAATTAATATAATAATAACAAAATGGCTTTATTCCGTGGCGAGGTTCAGACTATCAGACCTACTCAGGGTTGAGTTCGAAATGTTGACATATAACTAGTATTATTTCAACAGACCTCGTTTAAAGATCTTTTCCTGTTGTTATTATTATTATTTTGAAGATAAAAAAACTATGATTTGTGTCGCTTTCTTTGGTGACCTCTATTTATAAATATCAAAGGGAATGAGTATTTAATTAAATTTAATAAACATATTTTAATTTCTAAAGAATACAAAAGTAGGTATATGTTGTATTAATAGTCAAGCACAGATTATACCGTAATATTTTCTTCTCAAAGCATATTTCTGAGTATGATAGTTTCAGTACAATTTGTAGTATTAGAGAAAAAGTATGTCATGAATTCCAAAGAGTACATAAATTTATTTTCCACAATTCGTGAATAAAGAAAAGACGTCCTGAAGTCAAATGAAGATTAATATTAGGTATCGTATATTTATACTCTATATTATTCACTACTGAATTGCGAGGATAAAAACGTGTCAAACCTGAATTATCTCTTTGAGCACAGTGAGGTAAAAATTCAGAATAGTGCGTGCGGTAGTGACAATGTTACTGAAATAGTTTGGTATGAAATTTCCAACCGACAGAAGATCTGTTACCCGGATATAATAAAAGAAATTTGCATATATGGGTGACTCTACGGAAATGGGGAAACATGCTGCACAAAAAGAGAACAAACACTTCACGTTTTCAACAGATCCAACTTGTGTACACGAAACAACTGATGTTATTGAGCATTGAAGTAGGATAAATAGATTTCGGTGGGAACTCATTTATTTGTATCAATGTATTCTACTAGCAAGAATAAAATAAAATGAAAAAAATTAAACCAAACTGGATAGGACGTTTTGGACTTTTATATTCCCATTTCTGTAGAATAACTCTTATGATATACGTAATAGCAAAACTCTGATTGTCTCCTGAAATTTAAAGCTAACCTATGTTTCAATTATATTTAGAATTGAGAAGTATCATATTCTATGATTTAGTTTTTTATTGTTTATTGCCGTTTTTTAATCAGCATTTTTTGACCAGGATTCATATAGTAATTATCACTTCTTCATGACCTCCATTGAATTATGACCTACGTATAATATGAATTGAACCATTTAAATTATATAAAGAAATTAAGAAAATTAATATCATAATTAACTTAAAACGAAAAATCAATGGAAAATTCTCCAGTATAACTGTCCGTGTTTCCTTTTATAATGGCATTCTATAGTGAAGAAGAAGTGAACTGTACTTGAGCTTTTGGAGAGATCGCGCCACCGTCCTCCCGGACGAACAGAACAATCGTGAGTAGTCTCTGAGCAGGACGTAAATTTGTGTATCGAATCGGGGACGAAGTGCGAAAGGTCTTGGACGAATCACATACCTCCAGATAGAATGGGCTCTTCCCGACGCGTGCAACTGACAACACTGGACAATGACTGATTTGATATCATTCACGGTGAGAACAATATACATTTTTTTCTCGGTTATTGGATATCGTAAGAGAAAAAGTACGCAAAATTTAATATACTTTGCCACTAATTTGCTGTGAACGGAGAAAATCCTTTGTAGAAGGTTTAATTTTATTTGCTACATTTGAATGTACCCGTAAAATATAACGTTTTCATCACTTTTTATACTGTACAAAATCCTACTTTAGGCAAAAAGTATTCAGTGCATGTCATGAATTACCAGCATTGAAATGTGCAAAAAATCGCACAGTATGGTTTTAAAAGGTAAATGTAATTAATTAAAATTAAATAAAAATGTTTAAATACGATTGCGTATTAAATTTTAAATAGACGTAATTATTCCATGTATTTAATTATCTAAGTATCATTTATGTGGAACCATTACAAATACACTTGATATGTTCACGTATGTGTTTCATTCTTATTGGTTTTGTTTCTATCCTTAATTATCTAGATACTTTGACGGAATAGATATTTGATGCAAATCTCATATCTCTTGTGACAACTCTTCTTAACATTCTTATAATAAAATAATAATTAACATTATCTTAATAAAATAATAATTAACATTCTCTTAATAAAATTCTTAAACTGTTTTACATAAAAAGTAATTCAATTCCTTTGGTGTAGTAAAGCTGCATACGAGTATGTCGTTAAATTCAGCAGTTACGCTAAAAGTGTCAATTTCAAGTCGGAGACAAGTTTTTACATGAAACGTGCATAAATGCTCTTTTATGCTACGTGTTTGACAAAAAAATTTGTTCTCATTACCTGGGCACCAACTCCTGAAGCTGCTACATAACGGCAGCCACAGTTAAACAAGTAAGTTACTATTAAAAAATTAATACATATAATATATGTATCCAAGGAGACTCTATGTATGAGTAGGGTGATGTTCAGTTATTACCCATCTGACTCCTTGCAATCTATAATGACTTATTACGAATGTACACATTCTACCCTTCTTTAGCCTTTCCAATAATGCACTTCGCAAAGAAAAAAGGTATTTCTGATTAATATCTGCACATTTGCTGTACTTGGCGTAGCTCTTATATCGTTATTGTATAGAAGCTCAGAGTCAATTTCGTGAGATAATATGAGCGCGACGACCTACGCAAGGTAGCTGGTATGTGGTGGTTACCTTCGCTGTGAGCGCCATTCAAAAGCAAATGGTGCGTGAAGAGAAACGGCTGAATGTGTCCGAAATGAACAGAAGAGCAATAAACCGCGTTGAAATACAACACTTTTATGGCAGTGTTCACGGTCGTGACCAAAATACTTGGAGAAATAAATGTTTCGTAGTGCTACGATGTAATTTGAAGCGCTGAACCAAATATTGTGTGTAGGAATTCCAAATCGTGAAACGTTTAATCTAACGAATATTCGGATTTTATACAATAATTATACGTCGTGAAAAGGAATGACTTTAATATGCATCAATTATTACTATATTTTAGGGCAAATATGGTATTTTTTATTATCTAATGACAAAATGCTATTTTAATAGTTAAGATATATAAACAATATTATCCGAATAATCTATGGTATAGTTTATAATAATACGTACTTCTGAAATAATTTTTGTGTGTTTTAATTAATACAAATTGGTTGGTATTGTCAATATTATAGCACGTACCGAAGTATGTTTATCCTTATAGTAAAGGAGTGGGTTGGATCCGTCGCTGCTTCAGAGTCCTTGATCGGAATTGATGAAATGGTTTCTTGCTTGCTTTCGGATTGTCCTCCACGTGGTCATTTATTGTCCTCCACGTGGTCATACGCAGTTTGTGACTACTTTTTTGGCAATAAATTTATTTATTTATAAACACTTCGTCAGAATGAACAGGGTTTATTAATCATACGGGCTATATACCACAGCTCGAAATCACTGAATATGCTCATCTATCTAGACCCAGAAGGATTTGAAAAAATAAATAAATAAAATTGAAAAAAATCCAGACGTAATTTATTACATGAAATAGAAATAATTTTAAAGTAGTATTATCAATCATGATTACGTTTTTCAACATAATCATGTTTAAAATATGAACTCTCACGTGTTACGTCTCTTACATTGCCTTTCAGTATTGGAATTGAAGAAAATGTAGAAGGGGGATTCTTGAACCTTGTAATTTCATATATCAATACACTAGGTAATAAATTTGCAAATAAAGCGCCATTTTATTCAAGAGGGTGGGACTTATGATCTGACAATCACGATAGGTAAGCATACGATATATGAGCGTGGGGAAAAGTCAGAAGGGAATTTCCCTGGCTTTCCCACCACAAATTCCAACCCTGCTAATTTTATGTATGTGGTCTACTTGTTACTTTACCCTCCAATGAAATCAAATCGGTCAATGCTGTATGGTATTTCACGTACAACTCAGTATCTAATATTCTTGAGCACACAAAAAAGCAGTTTTGTCTGTAAGATTTAGTACACTACTCTATTAGATACCATTTCTCAAAGACCTTTACCTTGAAATGACAATCGGTTTGTAATCATAATTGAGAACACTTCCATCTAGCAGACTTTTCCTGTTAAAGTCCAAAATTATTTCCCAAACATATTTCCCATTGTAAAATACATTGTTCACAAATATCAAATAAAACATTCAATAATACGTTTTCAAAATACATTCTGTCATTTTTACAAGACCAAAGTAAAAAATATAGACATATTGATTATAATCTCTAACAAATTTCAATAATAACAGGATAAAAATGTTTCAATACAAGTGTACAATACTGCGCCGATGGTAAATAATTCTATGGGATTTCATAAGAAATAAAATTATAAACAAATAAATAATAATCGTTCTTCTAGAATTCCAAACTCACGCATTTAGGGTTAAGCAGTTATCTTCAGAAAATCTTTGAAGAAAAGCGGCATAATCTATGAAACTTTTTCTTATTTTAATAGAAATATTTATTTCCACCTTTTTATTGAATGTCACGACGTTAAAATTGTTGATTACTGCCATCGTCAGGTGAATGTAGTGTACAAACAAAATGTGTTAACTAACTAAAACATTTGTTTATATACTACTTTCACCTGACGTTATTTGGTTAACACATTTGTTTATACACTACATTCACCTGACGATGGCAGTAATCAACAAGTGAAACGTCGTAACGTTTAATGAAACTAGTGAATATAAAATGTAAATATTTGTATTAAATATTTGTATTAAACTAGTGAATATTTGTATTAAACTAGTAAATATTTGTATTTACTACAAATATATGTATTAAATATTTGTATAAACTAGTAAATATTTTTATTTAACTAGTAAATATTTGTATTAAACTAGTATATATTTGTATTAAACTAGTAAATATTTGTATTAAATTATGATTGTGACGTTGATAATGTCATTTATCATCTAACCAAAGGTATGCTAATATGGTATTCTTCTAACGTATTAATATACTTTATTATTATTTAAGTGTGAACACTATTTATTTTGTCAGTATCGTGCTAATGAAGGGGAAAAAATATTCACGCAAATGGAGGGAACAGAGAAAAAAAATTCACGGCGACGAGTCTCGAAATGTAAGTGTGAATTCTCAAAGTGTGAGCTTGTGTAGTAAGACCGTTGAAATATACAAAACCCATTTTTCGCTTGTCTTCTCACCTAATATGGCTACGTGTTCATGTGGCGGGTGTGAATGCAAAAGATTGCAACATTCCAGTGCGTACGTGATTGGGATGTAGAAAAACACGCAGTGCTGTGAACTCTTTCTCAGAATAAAAGGTACACATAATGCATGATGTAATAGGACAAGGCAACATCAATTTTCGAGTATTTTTTATACATAGTAGTGGATAAAAGGTGTGAGTTTCGAATATTAAAGAGGAGACCGGGTTAGTCAAGCATTGATTTTATAATAGTTAAAAATAAAATAATTCGTGACTTTTATCGAAAAACATTTTGAAAACATACATTAACAAATCAGAACTACACATTTAATAAAAGATTAAATTTAAAAAGCTGTAATTTAATGTATATTTATAATTGTGTTTCATTATTTATAATATGTATAATTTTGGTTGTAAACTATTTGAGTACATTGATTCCAAAAGAACTATTAAATAGAACTATGTTTTCATATTGAACCAAATCATTATGAATATACTTAAAATTTATCTTTGGATTAAAATTTGCAGTTACTTCAATTCTTTTGCGTGGTAAATGCTCTCAAAACATTTTCAAATGATGTACCTCTAGATATATTTCCACGCATGCTCCGGAAGTCATATTGTTATTTACATCAATTACTGCATATTTTCTTTATACTTTCCTGACCTTACATAATATAGCCGAACATAATAAATTAATGTATAAACGTATATTTCTTGATGTACTATGATTCGTTTGTGACTTCAAAATGTGGATGTGTGTTACAATCTACAGACAAAATTTTAAATAAATGATACCATTACTATAATCTTCGTAATAGTAGTTATCGAATTGCGATACGCAAAATAGTATTTAGTAGAAATGTTTTTCGAATAATTCTCTAAGTTTTCTTCTTTTAATGATCCTTGGACTTCTTTTATCACCTACTTTCTTATTTTCTTTGAGAATTAGTAGTCTGAATATTTACGACAAAAGTGTTAATAAGGCAGAAAAGTTATATAGTGGGTTAAAAATAACTTTTTTAATAACCTTATAGGAATGATATTTTCACAAGAAGAGTACTAAGAGAATACTATGAAAAAAGGGTTCTAGGAAAAGTAATTACTATACTCCTAATTTAACCTCCCATTGATAGCGGAGTGTCGTCAGGTGGGTAAAGATATTGGATTTCTCGTAAAAGAATATTGCCTCTGTTGAGGAATTCCGATATTACGAGAAGCATCATAATTCATGATATTCGCAAGTAGGCAATTTACAAGGATTGAATTGATTTACCCACTTTTACCCATTTGCCGATTTTCGTGTAGACATTAAACGCTGAAATTACTATTCGTCATAATTATTTCGGGATTTTAGAGATGCTGTTTCAATGTACATAAACAAGACCTTTGCCGTAATTCCAGAGTACCCTCTTTGAGAGTGAATACCTTGAAAACATAACATATTCTCTTTACCATCTTTTCATTCCTGTCTTAAAGAAATAAATTTATTGTCAAAAAAGCAGTACAAACTGCGTACGACCGCAAGGAGGACAATAAACTAATTTACTCTCCGGATGCAAGCAAGGGAACATCCCATCTATTCTTATTAAGGGCCGTAAGGCAGAGACGGATTTCACATTTCAGCACACTCCTAAGATAAGAATAAAAGTGGTTCGGTGCGTATTATAATATTAACAGAGTACCAAGAAATAAGAATATAATAAAACACAAAATGTTATTTCACCATCACGTATTATTACAACTATAGATTACTCGAAAAATATTGTTTTAAAAAAACGCAACTATTAAAAGCATTTTAAATTCCAGATTCATTATTTCAATACACGCCGCCTCTAGAGAAGGGTCTCCAGAACCTGTAGAAAAAATCTTCCTCTATCCGAAGGAAAATCGGAGAAAAACCAGGGCCAGGATGGGACAAACATTACCTTCCAGAAATGACGTTGTGGAAAATTGATAGGAGCAATGTTGATCGAAAATATTTACCAGATGCATAGAAATAATCCTGTATGAGAATGTGACTTATACAATAAGATTTATCCGTATGTACATAAATAATTTTCTCTTTTGCAACTTTCTATAGCATTCCCTTTTCACTTCCTGACACGGAAATGATGCACTTGGGTACGTGTCTAATGCCACATCTCAAGAACTCACTATTTCATGTAAACAAGTAACTGAGATAAAGTCTTCATAAGCAGTTGGTATTTACAATAAAGAAACAATTTTCGTTCATGAAAAGGAATGTTTCGTGTATGCAATGAAAATTTTTACCACCCTTTGTAAGAAAATGACTATATAATTTCGGAATCTTTCAAATCTTTGGTGACTTTGCAATGCAAATATCATCCATAGCTTCACCCATAATGATGACTTGAATTGATTCACGCGACTTATCGGGCAATTGATTCACGCCCTGAAAGTTAATTAGTCACTTTACGACTGTTAAGTCGGTTACTGCGTGATTAATTTGTTGCTTGCACAATGCGCATTTTCCAACTTCACTAATTTTTTATTTGGAAGGCAATTGTACCCATTTCAATATGTCTTCCCTATAAAAAACCTTTAATTACCCATGTTCCTTTTTTAGCAAAAGTGCCCAGAACTATAACTCGTCTTAAGATTGTACGAGCGACCTGATAATTGAATGTTCTGAATATTTTTAAAATGAAAGAACGAATGACTGCGAATAAACTCTTCCAGCAATCAAGTATACTCTTCACGTTTCGTCCTTGCAAGTCTAGTATTTGAATCAAATGATCTCGAAATTGTACGGGCTGTTTTGGATGAATTTTTGTAATGAATTCCCATGTAATTTCTAATGGAATCTATAGGATATATCGAAAGTGTCACAAATATAATACAGGAAAAAACAATTGGAAATTTTCCCGACCTTTCCGAACAATGAAGAAAGTTATTCAATTCAAAAATAGAGAATTCTGATATTGTTTTAATTTAAACGGTATTGTAAATGATTTGCAGTTTTAAATACACCATAATTCGTGAATTACTGTTATAATGACTGTATTTTAATTTAATCATATTAAATATAATTAAAAGCTTCATAAATGTATATGTGCTTGTGTACCTCCTGACACGCTGATACTGCTTTAAGCATCACCGCGACTTTAATGGAAATGTATATTACCATTTCCACCCACAAGCTCGCATAAGGCGAAATCACAGTATGTTACCGAAAACGCACAATATATTTACTGTTTAAAGTATATTACACAAATATATTGATTGATACATGATAAATAAATTAAAAAAGAAATAGTATCACCAATACCAAAAAATAGTATATTTTTTATCTCTTGAGACGTGCACATGATGATTAGCGTTTAAATGTATATTAAGAATCAAATCACGATCACCATTAACTTAAACAATACGCTCTGACGTATAACGTTTTTGGGAACTTTATGGATACAATCAGGAGTACCAAATTTGAGAGTGAGTGGTATATTTTGGAAGCGGTCGATGTGCTATGTGGAAGATGTTGATAATCTTGTTATAGTCTTGTAACTGCCTGACGATTTGGTTGTATATTCCAAAAATAGTTTATGATTCGTTAAACTATAAATGAAATTGAAGGTTATTCGTAAACGTTTGTGTGTGTGTAGTATACTAAAATAGTTTTTAACTGATCAACTTGTTCTTCCGTTACTGTTCGATCGTGACATAATTTGAGGATAGTGCAATTTTTCTAATTATTATTGTAGATTACTTTTAATATAATTATCTATTCTTTTTTCCTGATTTTTAACCACTTCTGACATTCTGTGAGACTTTGTAGCGGTGGGGTTCAGTTGTAGCATTTTCACATGTCATACAAGTAGCAAAACCGTGACAGTGCGGATCGACCTATGGTTATTACACCAAGTCATATTTGATGATGAAGTTAACTCCACAACGGAGCAAAAGTATTGGCTGTTGTCAGCAGTGTACGAAGCCCTAGCAAGCTAAAAGATGTTGCGCGTGTACACGCAAATGGGCATTCAAAAATAATTTTAAGTGCTGCCAACTATTTATAAACTTAAAGATAACTAATTTCGATCAATCTTAAAAATAAAATAACTTGTTACGCGTGAAAATATTAAGACGTGGTGAAAGCAAACATTTCACGTTTTTTGTTAATTTTTATAACCATGGTCTTATACTTACTTTTGACGCTGATCACATTTTGTAGTTCCAATTAAGAATAAAATTTACAGAATTATTTTGATTCGAACATTATTTTCTTCATTATTAAATTCCTTTTCGGTGACATATAATTTTTATTTTGTAGGTCTTCTTTAACTGGATAGTGGTTAAATAAATAATTTAATTCCTAGCTTTTTTTCAATAGGTTTTTTGAATGGTTACTTATTAACATGTTGAAAAAGACCTCCAACTTTCGTTATTTTATCACCGTCTTTTTCCTCTTAATACAAATAGTCCTTCACAAACAACATTATTTAAACACATAGTGTAAACCATTTCACTGCCTTGAAGCCGTTTATGCATGGTGCTTCGCCTTGCAAAAAAAGGATTCAGGCATGTTTATATACTATAACATACAATACATCGCCATCTTTTCATGAAAATTATTTTACGTATTAAATCAAAACATAATAACAAAATACAGTGAGAGTCAAATTTATTTATTTCTGATTTTTATTCATTTCTATAATTTTTCCATTCTGTCTTTCACCTTATTCAGTGTAAATATTTTTAATTTTATTGTTGTATGAATCACCTCTCTTGTCTTGGTATTTATTATATTTTACAGTATCACTAATATATTACCAAACACAAACATGATTTAGTCATAATACAAAAGTACTGACTCGGCGTATGTTACATCATTTGAAAACGTATTGAAGTGTCACTAACATTCTTAAATCACCTTGATACATTTTGAGAATTGACACACTTGCGTAAAACTGCTAACATTTCAAAAATAACAGGAAGTGTTCGAGTGAGAGGATGTCAGATATACTATTTACTTAAAGTATTATTTAACACTGTTAATTATAGATTAATTCAACTTTTGACTTAGTGATATTATTTTTTTATTAAATAAAGTAATTTCTGCATGTTAGTTATTGTTGTAAACTCGTGAGATATTTTAAATAGTTTCATTTTATAGAAGAGGCGTTTAATTATGTAACTCAAACGTCCCTTGGGCTCAATATTGTTTGCCCTCGCCCTTATACAGCCTTATCAGTATGCTTTCATAACAGAGCGTTGTTTCAATAAGTAACATTTCCTCTCCCTAGCGTTGCACTGCGCCGCGCCGTCGTCTCATCTCTCGCTTAGAACGAGAGTCTTCGGAAGAGATCATTACCTGAAGTAGGTCACAAGTGCATTTAACGCATATCGCGTCGTGAATTTGCATTGGCCCTTGGGATTTGATAGAACTGCTTGCTGTTTGCTCCACATCTATACATTAACTGCTTCACCGTCGGGGAATGAATTTCGTTACACGACAATGCTTCTCATTTATCATTCTTCGTGTTGTTCAAAATTATAGTACTTGTAATCTGCCTTTCGTAATATTCTCTCCGTATTCTCATATTTTCCTTTTTAGTCTTTTTAATTTCTAGATTTTTCTTTTCGTGGATTAAAGTATCAAAATTTGGGGATGCCGTTTCTAGCGTTCCACAATTGGGACAAGTAAAATAAAAATAGGTAAATAATATTTCGAATGTCATTCCACAATCCACATGTAAAAAATTCGTTTAAAAAAGCTCACTGGAAACTGAGGTTCGATATATTTTCATTTATTAAGCGTATTGGTTGAAATAAAGATATATGTCTAAGGATTTTCTCCCGTAAATTTAATTAAAAATTAGAATGCGTAAACTTACGTCACAAATCTAGGGTAAATGGGAGAACTGTTCTCTTAAATTTAAAATCGGCAGAATTCAAACCTCATCTCGGAGAATTATTTTTGGACCAAATATAGAATTTGCAATAATATTTTAAAAGAAATGCAAATATTTAAATGAGAAAATTCTCATTAAACTTGTTTACTCCTTAATTAGAAGGTTAGTCTTACATATTTTAATGAAAGTCAAATGTCATTGTACAAGACATTTCTAAATAATATTTATACACTCGTCGTAAATGTTATGTTATTTCCTCCGTTCTTTTTCATCTTTTGAAACCAAGGTTGTGACCTGGGTTGACTAAATGGGAAATACCATCGTACTTATCAAATGAGTTTTCTTATGAAGACGGGACTGTTAATTCTCACGTTTCTGCGTCTTGGTTTATTTATTTTTCCAATAATAGTATCTTTCTTTCCTACTCACCAAATATGTCAACTTTTAACTTATGTAGTATGCTGCAAACACAATAAATCTGACATTGAATTATATAATTTGAGCTATGACATCCATTGTTACCTTATGAGAACAATACATTATATTTATGTTATTTCATATAAAAAGTAATAAATCAGGACGTATTTTAATGATTTTTATCACCCTCTATTATACACGTATTAGATTTGCATCCTTCTCTAAAAAAACACCACTCTTTCATGACATAACTGATATCACGCTGTACATCTACCGTGTTAGATCTGTGTATTTGATAAAGTAGTGTTTGTCAAGAGAAATTCTTTTCCCGCGTTTTACGTGTGAACTTATATTGTGTACTTTCGAAAGAGAAATTATCGAACTGTTATTACAGAAAAACAGTAAAAATATTATTTAATAAATAATTTATCTCAAATACCTCCAAGTTTATAAGCTGGATAATGTTAGAAATTAAAAAAATGTTTTATTTATGATTAAAAAAATCATCCATATTTTCCAGTGGTTACGATTCGTTTAGTGTTAATGAAGCATCTTCTACGAAAAATTATTTTAATCGATTTGGAGATTAATAACTGGTAGAAGCCCATACAAATAAATCATATGTATTAAAACTTGTTTTCAACTGTGTTACGAAGGTGTTTTTCTTTGAATTTTTTTCTTTGTATAGGTAATTAATGTGTTTTTCTTTTTGTTACCAAGATTCATTTCACACATTTCTTTATGCACTACATTCACCAGACAATGGCGATATTTAACTGCTGATACGTCCTGATATTCAACAAAAAAGTCTACATAAAAGGCCGAAATAAATAGTTCTATTAGATGATGATGGCAACCGTGAATAGTGTCAGGTTTAAATTTATGTACCTTTCAGAAATATTGATTTTTTAAATATTTTACTAGAACGAAATATGAGTACAGTTTCGTTTTTCTGTAAACATATTAACGTTTTTCCATGTTCTCTTGTTATGTTAACGTTATTTCGGACATGTATAATATTCGATAGACTTGAACAAAGCCACAAACAGGGATGAAACGTTCTATCCCGGGAAATGTTCAATATAATTATTGTGTGGAATCAAAGTATGGTGGTACTATATATTTAACTATAGCACACAAGATAGTTGGAGGTTATTTTCTCCGTTTTTTTAAATATTTTGGGTCTGTCAATTTGGAATGTAAGGCAAGATGTATTACTTCATCCGATTATGTAGCTTCATCCAAGACGTGAGGCACCANTGTATTTTCCTTTAGAGTCCACTCCCTGTCTCTTATACACATCTGATGTGTATAAGAGACAGCTCGTCGCCAGTCTGCTGTTTGTCACCCGTGCCGTAAATAATTAGGCATTCAGTGGGCGCTCTCTCCTCCCCCTTTCCTTCACGTCCATCCACCTCCATCTCATCCGCCAGCACAATGGATGTGATTCATACGCAACGGCTTTCATCCTTTTCTGCACCCGATCCTTCTAGTAGTCGTTGTTGTTTATGTACGTTGTTTCAAGTGGCTTCTGCATCTGTTTTCTCCATGGACAGAAATACGAGATTTTTTAACCTAGTTTTTAAATCTAGATCTATATCAAACTACCTAATATTATCTCTTCTCCATACGTGCTCAAAAAAATATTTGTACACTGCCAAAACTAAACTAGACATTACTCTACTTGAAAATAAGATTGCGACGAGACTCTACCTAATAACTTTCCTGTTTAAAACGTTCAGTAATTACATTTTCAACTTCATAAAGTACGTGAATTTACAACTTCATAAAATACAGAGGAATTCTTACGTTGGTGAGAATTACCACTAGCATCGACACTCACATCGACAACAGCCGTCATTATTATCCGACCATCAAATTTGTCCTCGTCGCCACCGCCATCTGGAGCAGCTAAGTCACCTGTTCGTGCGCGCACCGCATTAGTACCGTTGCTAATTCAAGTGGCGCTTCGCCTGTAGCATCCTCGATCGAAGCTAATGACAAAACGCGTTGGCAGTGCGTCGCCCTGCCACCCCCTTCCAACATAAACCTTATTCCCACCTCCCACTCTGAGCTTCCAACCCAGCATTAAATGTACAGCCATTGAGAAACAGCTGCGAGGGCGGGCACCGCACCTACGACAGCACTGCCTAGTGGAGCTTTGCGGAAACTTCAATTATGGCTCGGATACAAATGACTCACGTTCCACAGAGAGCCATTGTAGTGCAACTTGAACGGAAAGCACACGTATATTGAGTTTTGGGGAACATTTATATGGGTTTGACAGGATTTTGATGGTTTCTGACACTTTCGTGGAATGGGTGTGATTATTTGGAATAATTTGATTCATTGGGTAAGGTTAACGTAACGGTGCTAAAATTTCTTTCAACTGTCTCAAACGGGGGTATGATGTATTCGAAGGAGAAAACAATTTGTGTCAAATAAACATTACTTCATTACAATTGTTTGAAGGAAATTTTTTTAAAATCAACGATAGAATATTATTCTAGTAAATGTTGGTTATTTCATACACTTGTTTAAATATTTAGGTTAAATTTTCAATTTGACTATTTTTGTTACATAATTTGTATAATGATAAAAGATGTAATATTAATAAAGAAATCATTGAGATGTACTACATTAAAAAATTCAAACTCTTGGAAAAAAATCAACGAATATTTATTTGCTAAAAACAGCGAGTGAAATTCTAGTTCACATGACGTAGTAATTTTTCTACTGAAAAGGAAAGACACACATTCAAACCGTCTTAAAAAGTTTGAAAGTGTCATTTGTGGTTAACTGTGTTATAGCAGTGAAAATTTTTTGATGTAAATTAAATATTATATTTTTTACAATTAGGAAATTATATACCATAAGGATTCTCTCTACCGTCACAACAGTCATTGAGAATATAAGACTGAGATATAGTAACTTAGGTACGTTAGATACTCAAGAATTTGTCAAAAATTCTTTCAAGCGGTAATAAAGAAAATAGCTGTGTTTTTGTTGTACTCATCTGATAGTGTTTGTGTGGGAAAGAGAAATATAATTGTACATAATTGTGACAGATATAAAGAGTTTATGCCATTTAACATAGAATTTCTGAATACAATTTCAAAATATTTGTGAATTTCAAAAAGAATTTCAAGTTGTCACTGTGTAAGAGTATTTGAAGTTAGGGTTGCACATACATGATATGAAAAAGAAGACGTTGAATGTATTCATATCAACTACCAANTCTTCTTCTTCAGTTGGCTCTACAGTCCCAAATGGACCTTCGCCTCCTCGACAAGCCTCCTCCATTTTTCCCTGTCTTTTGACGCCAACTTCCAGTTCATAATCCTAACTTTCTTCAAATCTTCCTCCACACAATCCCACCACTTCTTGGTCTTCCTCTTCTCCTCACTCCATACAGTTGGCCATCTACCACCTTCTTTACAGTTCTGCTCTCATCCATCCTATTAACTTGACCCAGCCATTTCAATCTACTTACTCTTATGTATTTGACAACGTCAGTATCTTGGTACAACTGCGCTATTTTGTTATTATACCGTACTCTCCACTGACCATTCTCCTTAACCCCTCCATAGATTCTCCTGAGAATTTTCCTTTCAAAGATTTTCAATCTTTCACATACTCCTTTTGTTAATGTCCATGTCTCAGCACCGTACATAATCACCGGTCTTATTAGTGTTTTGTATATCCTAATTTTGGTTTGGCGTGGCACGATATGGTTTTTAATTAATGGAAGTAGAGCAAAATATGCTTTATTAGCATTTGTTATTCTTCTATCTCCATATTTATTTCATTTCTCGTTGTAAGCAACGTTCCCAGATAAATAAATTCTTGTACTACATCAAATTTATGTTTACCAAGGATAATTTTGGTATCTTTGATATTTTTCCTTCTGTAGACTGTCATAAATTTTGTTTTTGCTTCATTTACCTTCAGACCAAGCCTAGATGTATATTTTTCCAACTAGATGAATTTTTCCTTCACATCCTCCACACTCCTCCCTGATATCACTATATCATCCGCAAACGCTAGTATTTGGAGTGTTCTATACAGAATGTTCAACGGTAGTCTATTCCAGCCTTACGAAACGCTTTTTCCAATGCTACATTAAACAACATCGGAGCTACACTATCTCCTTGTCTAAATCCTGTTTCAAGGCTTATATCTTCCGATAGGTTTAGATCTGTTTTAACTTTAGCTTGGTTCTCTTCATTCATTAGCCTGCACATCCCTTCCAACTTTTTAGGTATTCCCATCTCATGCATCTGATCCCACATTTCCTCTCTCCAAATACAGTCGTAGGCAGACGTAAAATCGAGAAATAGATGGTGTGTAGTAATATTTATTTCCCAATATTTATCCAATGTCTGCCTCATGATACATATCTCGTCTATTGTTGATCTATCCGATAGAAATCCACACTGATTCTCTCCAATCAACTCATCTAGATATGGTTTGAGTCTATAACACACTATTTTAGACAACACATTGTAGCCTGTGCAGAGTAAGGTGATGGTTCTATAATTGTCACACAACGTTTCATCCCCTTTTCTTGTGTATTGGATTAATAATTCCACATTTCCGTTCCCTGGGTATTACTTCCATTTCCCAAACTTTCGTAATCAGTTGGTGCATAATTTTCATCATTGCATCCTCACCACATTTATATAATTCACTCTGAATTCCATCGCATCCTGGCGCTTTACCACTATTCAAGCTTGCTACAGCTTTTTTAATTTCTTGTACCGATGGTGGAGCTACGTCTGGTTCCGCTGTTTGGTATTCCCCATGTTTCTCATATCCCCTCATACTTCCATCCTCTTTGTACTGAAAATGATTCGCGTAGTACTCTGCCCATCTACTCGAAATTTTGTTTCCCTCCGTTAGAATTGTTCCATTATGCGCTCTAATGATTACTGCTCTAGGTTTGAATCCATTCTTGATGTATTTGACTTCCCTGTACCATTCTCTAGCTTCTCCGCAATTGTACTTTTCCTTAATATTTTCCATCTTACTATCCCACATTTGTCTCTTTTTCTTCCTATACAGCATGTTACACTCCTTTCTATTTCCTTTATATGTTTGTTCGTTTTGTCTTGTCGGTCTTCTCCTGAACTTTTCACACGCCATATTCCTTTCATGGAGAGCCTTTCCGCATTCATCAAACCACTCATTTCTTTTTGGTCTTCCTCCTTCTCTAGCACCTTCCCCGATATCTCTGCTATGCTTCCTCTTACAATACTCCACATCTTAATATATTTGAATCATTCGCATCATTGATTTTCAGGAGTGCATTTTCTAGCTCTTTACAATATTTCTCCTTGTATTCCTTATTTTCTAATTTTTTAACATCCCATTTCCCCATTTCACTTTTCTTTATTTTTGGTGTCTTACTAACTTTCAAATTAACTTTGGCCCTTACTAGAAAATGGTCCGTTTCTATCTTTGCTCCCCTCATACTTCTTACATCATTTATATTCTTACAGTGCCTCCTGTCTACCACTACATGATCTATCTGATTCAAATATCGGCCGTCAGGTGATCTCCAAGTACCCTTGTGACATCTTTTGTGTGGATACCATGTATCTGAGACCGCAAGATTTTTACCATTGGCTAGATCCACTAACCTTCTTCCGTTATTGTTAGTATTTTCGTGTATGGTATATGATCTACATGCTGGTAGCACAAACCTTTCCCTGTCCACTTGGGCATTGAAATCCCCCAATATGACTCTCATGTCATATGATGGTATTGTGTCGATGACTCTCTCTAATTCAGCGTAGAAAATCTCCTTTTCATCATCCTCTTTCTCCTCTGTAGGTATTTGTACAGATACAAATGTAACATTATAAAATTTCATCCTAAGTCTAATGAGACAAATTCTTTCATTTATTAACCTATAATCTATCAAACTGTGTTGTACCCTACCACTTAAATAGAACCCTGTGCCAAATTCATGTTTTCCTTCTTCTTTCCCATTATATACAATTCTGTATTTTCCTTTAGAGTCCACTCCTTTCCCGATCCACCTAATCTCTTGCAGTGCACATATATCCTTTTTAAACTCTATCATTTGCTTTTCTAGTTCCTTTACCGCTCCCTTTCTGTAGAATGTCTTAACGTTCCAAATTCCCATATTCATTACCTTATTCAATTGCCTATTTCCGTCATACTTGGGATTCCATTTCCGAGGCTTCTGAGTTTTCCTAACCTTAACATTTTTTACAGATGATTTTTGGTCGAGGTTTACTCCCCTAGGGGGGTTGGTTTCACTACACCTACAGAGACCCCCTCCCCCCTTGGTTTTCTGTCAGGGTTTCCTTCCCTTAGCCTATGGCTCCCGTTTTAAGGCGCCGGAGACTCGCCTTTCGCCTGTTCTCGTTAGCCACAACGCAATTTGGCTTAGGAAACCGACTCGCATCCGCTGCCATCTCCGATGAGATGGTGCATAGTCGAGAAGGTACCCATGACCACCAGCATCTCAGAATCTTGAGCTAAGGTTCGGAGAGCCACACGCTGTGTTGCCCAGGGGTCTCCACTAGGAGGTGAGAATCAGACTTGACTGACAGAGCCCTATTTAACGGGACAGCCTGCAGGAACTTAACAGTATACATTTATAGGCATTGTGTATCCCACCTCCGCCATATCAGCCCATTGACCCCCAAGTTGTTTAAAAAAAGTAAATGTATACCTTTTATTTAAAAGCAAGCTGATTATTTGTATACACGTGGGATTTTCTTTTCAATTCATTTTGTTTTCTCTTGTTTTTAGTTGCCATGTTCCTGCGAAAATCATTTACTGGGTTTATTACAATGCTACATTAATCGTTTTTTGAAAGAAAACATCTTTTTTTGTTTAAAAATATTTTCTTCTGTGTTCACATCTCTTCATACTCCACCATTATTGACTGTTCGGCGTTTCATATGCATTTCTCTCTCTGTAAATCTCTGAAGTCTGTGTCATCCGCAAATTCTTTTCTTTTGTAACATATCTTTTCCTGTTTTATCCACCTTTCTCGTACGTTAATTTAAAATAAAAAATTCAATACTCCGCATTATTGATTCCTAGTCCACATTTACAATCATAACCGTCCCGTGAATGAAATATCTGCAAATGTGCATTAATTTGTCCATGGAAAGTTAAAGTTTGTGATAAACCGAAACCCGGATCAAACCACATAGAACATGAATTATATTATATTGTTGAAAATTTTTTTTTTCTCTTTCTCTCAGCCCAAGACCCTCTTTGATCCCCGTATCAACATGTCATTACACAGCTCTATTTAACACCATAATTTCCCCTTGTTCATAAAAACACTTTCNATGTCATTACACAGCTCTATTTAACACCATAATTTCCCCTTGTTCATAAAAACACTTTCACATATCGACTATTTTAGTCCTTGTGCGTTCATGTCTGTCTTCGTCTATTGCCTGTAAGTCATTCGAGTGTTGTCTCTTATTCATTTATTTCATTATAGGTTTGTTCTCCTGTCCTACCATGTGTCTTGTCTCTTTGTAATTTTTTCTTTTCTTTCCGTCATAATCTTATCATTCTTATGTACTTCTCCGCTCTTTTTTTACATTTTTATGTGTCTCAGACTATAGCTATTAGTGATAAATATTCCTTGTAATCAACCCGTGCTATTTTTGTATTATCTCTATTACTTGTTTATTCATTTTTTAGAACCATATTAAACAATTATAAACCATATTACACATAAACCCAATATACATTTTTTCCATTCTTACACACTTCCACATTTACAGTCCTTTTGTTCTTGAATCTTTCTATTTTGTAGATACCTCTTTAAACAGCGATGACCTGACAATAAAAGTCTTACATGCCCATGTTTCCTCCGGGTACCCCATGATGTGTGATAACTTTCAGTCAGTGGAATCGAACCTGAGACTCCTGTATTGATATCAGGTGTGTTAACCGCTACACCAACCGTTCGTCTTCCACTGGTGTATACGATTTCATACATATATATTTTGTTTGAATTGTCTTACAAATAAATTAGTTATTTGTATTTATTTTCTTTATTGTTTTATTAATATTTCTATTAGTTATAAGTCCTAGAAGGTGATGAGGTCCTATGAGAACCAGTTGCAGCCGCCGCGTCGTGTTGCTGTCGTGCCGCAGCCTGTGCTGTGCAGCGTCACCAGGACGAAGTACAACTGCACCGCAACGCAGTGCTGCAACGCGGGTTGCTTCAGAAGTGGGTTGGCGTGCGACAGGGGCAACCTGTGCTGTGGCTTCGAGGGCGGCGAGCTTTGCCGAAAGACAGAGAGAGGGCGAAATGGGCTGTGGGAAGCCTTGTGGGAATAGAGGGAATGCGGTGTGTGACACAGCCAAAGCACGCTCTGTGGAATGGTACACACATCCTGGATTTTGTGATGATATATATGTGGCGGATTATCCACTTCGAAATGTAAATATTCCGTACGTTCTCTCTTAAACAAATAACAAAGAATTAATTATGACACTTAATCATTCAAACGAAATCAAAATATAAAATAATAATTATAGTGTATTTGAGGATATGGGTGTAAGTATAAAACAAAACTCTGCGAGCTAAGCAACGGGTTACTTATTTCGGAAGTTGCTGAATTATATGAATAAAACGTTGGTAAACATGAAAATGTTTATATAGCAATTAAATCATGTTATGAAATTTATTTTATCATTAGACATAAATGAGATACAACATACATATTTTTTGATGTTGTGATAGTTTTATTAGAAAGAACTACAAATTATATGATACAATTAACCCCTAAAAGTTTTTTTATTACTTTAAGAACGTTTTCTTCGTTTGTCTTTTTAGTTTATAATCCTATTAGCTGTTTGTGTATTCTAAATTACCTAGTAAAATACCTAGTAAGATTAGATGTAGAATATTAAATGATCTACATCAAGAAATTATGCCTTTCAAATTTAAACTAAATGGGATTATTCTTACTTCCATTAAGCTAATAATAGAACACGACAATTGCATTGGGTTCCCTATAAAAAAGTTTGTATGGGAATAATAAAGTGAAACACCTCGCTATTGAAACTTCAAGAAAAAATTCTGAAAATCCATCAAAATACCATTCTCAGTTTTTTCAGAAGAGTTCAAACAGAATGTATTAAAATTTATTCAAAATGAGAAGTCATATTTTCCATTATATGTTGTTGGTTTACCTTTAAAATTATAACTTACTTACATGTTCCTCGGTCAATAAATGATGTCTAATTTGTCATCAACTTTTCTGCGAAAAATTAGATGTAAGTGTAGTATTAACGCGACCTTTTGACATGAGCTTTCAGATTGATGTTAATTTTACCTTAATTTTTTCATCGAGTATATGCATTAACTAGTTATATACATAATTAAGTCAAATAAATAAATCATTAACCTGGTTACTGTGATATATTTTCATACGAACAGGATATCCATTCTCTGAGAGAACAGTTCTCTCTAGTTCGCATACATTTGAATTCCACTCGTACATCACGTACAAAAAACACTGCTTTAAAATATATCACTGGTCTTCCCCCTCCTTTTTTAGGATTCACACAGCACCATCTTCCAATAACACATTGTCCGGCGTTCCTAGCGATAAAACTGGACTGTAGCTTTCATATGTGAACGGTTTTTAACAAACGTGAGTCAATGCCAGTGATGCGGAATGTGAATTTACGTATGTGATTGAGGATGAAAGGATTTTGTCCATGAAGAGGAGTAATGGAATGTGGAAGACGACAGTTGCAACATGAGTGGTCGGTCTGCATAAATGTTTTGTTTATATTTGGAACGTAAAATTTATTATCAGGAGATAAAAAACTTCAAATCCTATACATTTTTTCTATACGTTTCAATAGAAATTTTTAAACCTAACAAGAGTCTAGAAATTTTTTAAGTCTATTAGATGTCTTATAACGTCGTATTGAAAAAAAAAATTGAAATTTAATTATTAGATATCTACGAACATGGTTTATTGACGTTTACAAAACAGGAAAATGAATGAACTAATTACAAGGGAGAAATAACAAATCAATAGATTTGTTATAATAACACGCGCGACCCCGAAATGTTCATGATTTATTTTAACTGCCCAAAATCTCTTTGCCCATCTTGAAATGTGTTTTCAATTATTTCTACATGATTTAGAACAATGATTCTCATTATAATTTCGATGAACAGTTTCTTTTTTCTTTTTAAATGTTTTCCTCGATATATATTTACATCGTTTAATTGAACCAAATTTGTTAATTTCTCTTTTATAATTATCAAAATTAAGATGATTGGGCAGATTTTTTAATATTCTCCAAAAATTGGAAGTATTTTATTTAATGAATCTGTAATATAGAGTTCGGAAAGTCAACGTCAAGGAAATATTTACTAATATCTTGCTTACCGGAGCTATATTAAGTGATGGTTTTAGTTTTATTACTGATGAAATCAGACACGCAAAGAATTCTGTATGAAAAATATGGTCAGCAACGTCCGTAAATATCTCGTATTGTATTATTTCTTTCCACTTCCAAATACAATGTTCTATGAAAATGAATTTTAAGAAAATGTAAATCATATTACGGAAACAGTGATATTCTTCTTGTTTAAGAGTATGAATATTTTTACATCCTTTTTATGTTTTTTGTTAAGAATGAATTATTTACCGCACTTCAAGAATGATACTCCTTTTCACCTTTCACTTTAAATATATACCGTATGTATTAAACCATGTTTGGTGTTCTACTGCAATTAACGTCCATCATATAACCAAATCAAATAAATAATTCATGATTTAGGACATTTTATAGACGAACAGTGTATACTAGTTATCACAATGTCCATAGAAATTCTTTCATTATTGATTTATGTTTTGAGTTACTGTATGTTTGAGTTTGTGAGAATAACGTAACGTTAACTGCGATAGAGGTGGGATTTCGTCTTCCGATAAAATCCTCGTGTGGGCCTTGTTAGCACAACGCAGGTGTTTAAGTGCCAACTATTTGTAGTTGGAACATGTTACGCAAGGAGTGAATCATTCGCTAATGAACGAATGCCCAGGAAACGGAACAGGTGTTATGCTAATTAGGTCGCCAGTGGTATGTTTGTGTTCGCTGCGCACTTGCGCAAAGCAAGAGACTTCTCTTGTTCGTGGTCAACGTGACATTTGAACATCGAACACCGTGTTCTGTTTATCAGAGTAGCGATGTATGTTTGTTAGGACAACTTGGACGTTATTACTTGAGAGAATGTAAACGCCATCATCCTCTGGGCGATAGTTTTGAATTAGAATGACTTATGCTCGTAGATATACTTAGTGTTTTGTTAACATAAGTTATTTCTAATTGTATAACAAACATAGCATTAACTTATCATCATCTATTTGTATCTGTGCCCTCCGGTGACTGTTCTTCATGCCTAGCATTTTTAACTCTTACCTGGTATCATGGGGTCCACATGATCCCCACTGTTTGTTTTTAAGATTTTCTTAAAACCAAAGCTTGACGTGAATATGCCATTTTAAATAATCATATTACACAAAGTCTCACGGTGCGGTGCGGACTTTTGGTGCTACAAGCAGCGCAACGTAACTCCCACTTTGGCTGCCCAGTCGAAAGTGAAGACATGGGCGTGAAAGAGGAGGAAAATAAACTCTGTTCTGAAAACATTTATCATTCAAAGCGAAGGGTCTACTATTCCGGCGCACACCTTCCAGATTTCCCCACCGACCACTGAAGTACGACAAAGGGCAATGTACTCTGAAGGGGTGATTAAGCCATTTTTGTGGAAAGTGCGTCAATCCCACCCCATTAGCAGACCCAGTCGAAGTTTGCTGGGTGGCTAGTAGCTGCCCGGCTAGAGCGCGAGTCATGTTGCGCAGGTTATAATGTACTTTCGAGGACAAAGGTTCGTGCTTTCCTGCGGTGGCGGGATACCCGCGATATCACTGACGGAGCACGTGTTTTTCGATAAATGTTAAGTAGATACACATGAAAGTGAATTTTTCAAGATTTGCATTAGATAAGAAATAATAGAGATGTAGTTAAACATTGTTTTCGTTAAACAATGAAAAATATACATTTTATTTTTAAATTTGAGTTAAAAGTGTCTCTGAAAAATATATACCAAACATTGTGAGAGTAATAATTGTAACGAAATCTCGTCGATTACATAAAAAAACACGTAAAATAAACCAATTATGGGCATTTTCTCCAATTTGTTGAATCTTATTTCAAACAAATATTCTTTGGAGCTTTGAGCTCCCCACGATACTAGTTAAGAGTTAATTAATTTTTACTATTCATAATTTCAAGTATTTTCCATGAGGTTATCAAAACTTGTGGGTATGTTCTCGTACTTTCATTAACCACTTTCATTTCTCGTTTTTCTGAATTTAAGGTCAATATTATTTACTTGGATTTCATTTGCCTCAAGTACTAGGCTGCAACTTTGTATACAACATTTACATTTGATTTCTGCGAATTACATGAAGTTCCAGTTAATCTTAGTAAGCTAACGTATTTCAGTACCACACAAAACTAACACTTTGTTATTTTGACGAACACGTACGTTTATTAATAATAAAATTTATAAATTTATACGACCTTTTGTAATATATCAAAAATACATGAAAATACGTACTTTTGAAAAGAGAAAAGAAAATTTCGTGATCTTAACTTCATTTTAATAAACAATTGTCACGTAATATAGCGAAAAATAAAATTTCATCTGCATCCGCTTGAAAGTTAAGAAAAGTCATTCAATAGCTAACACTTCGCCAGTTTGACCAACAATTCATCTATGTATCAAAAAAACTAAAATACGGATCAGTTACTAAGTACCACCACGTCTTTAAGTTACCTTAATAGCTGACCTTTCGTGAAAATATAACAAATATAAATCTTCTTAATGAGAAATATATGCTTTTTATGTGAAAATATCCTCCATCCTCTATCCTGTGGTGGTCTTTCTCTAGGTTCTACGTCGTAAACTTTTTCTCCTGGGAGGAGTCGAGAAATCTAAAATTATAAATTATTCGCCTCTCTCTGACGCACATAAAAAAGAGTAATTCACGTCTACTCCAATGGTGTACATCACATAATTATTTTCTGCTTCCACATTATTTGTTTTCTCGAGTCCTCAATATCGTATGCCGACTTGTCATGCGTTTCAATCTTTCTCATATGACTTTTTGCATTACGGAAGGTAGAAATAATTTATTTAATTATTGCTCATTTAACAACAAAATTAACAATTACACATGTCTAATCTTCAATGTTCAATGATTGTTTGCTATTATTTGTATATCCAATCATAAAGAAATTATTTGTTTGCAATATAAACCATTACAAGATTCTGTTGTTGTTTTACATCATCGTTTCTCGTACGTTATAGTCATCAGTAGTAACTCGTATCTTCCATCCATCCTGATGTTGATATTCTTGACCCTATTTTCGTAGTATACTGGTCAATTATGTTAAATTTCTGTTTCTGTTCAGTAAATTTGTCAGGTCTGTCATGTCTATTGTTCGTAAATGTCTTCAAATATCTCGCACGTTCTTTTCTATAAAAAGTGTGATCCCTTAAAAAGTGTTCTGGTGTTACCAACAATGACACATTGTACGAATTTCATTACCTATACGTCGTAAGAATGTCTTGATGTCATCGTGTTCGTTCAGCCATCAATGATAGAACAAACTATTTCTTTGTCTTCTGTACTTGTGTCACGTTCCGTAAATGATAAAAAATGACTTTTGTCCATCAGCTGTCGTCTCTCATCCGATCTTGCCATCCTCCTCTGTTAGTCTTTTTCTCCATTCTTTATCCTCTCTTATTAAATTATAACAGTAATGTCAACGAGACCATGTACGGGCATCAGTGCGTGCAGCCTGTCAAGGTAGTACTAGTAGGCCATCGTAGTGGGTCAGAAGAGGTCGTACGAGATATTTCTGAGCAAGTGAACCTCTGACTTTCTGTATAATGAACTCAGAGGTAGAACGCAATGTTTACTGTTCGTGAAACTTTTGGAAACTCAGAGGATTAGTATTGAACGGAACTACTAAGTCTTTCCCAAAAATCGTTAGTAAATCATAATACATTACATTTTTGATTTTCATTTTCCTGTTATGATTTTGTATGTGTATGAACTGACTTTGTTTATTATCAAAACTGAAAAATATTGTTTAGATTCAGAAATTTTCTTTGGCGCTATTGCAAACTTGTTAGTTTCAGTAGTCGGTGGAAATCTTGGCCACAGAGGCTACAAAAGGATTGTCAAGTCCTTCCGGCAGTCCAATGACAGAAAAGCGTTATCTGGGAATGCGGAGGAACGCAAGNAACGCAACTTCGCGTGCGTTCCACTTCGCTTGGCACTATTGTATTATATATGTTATCTTACTGAGATACATCGGCAGTTAGCACACAATACGACTCAACAAAAAATTTACAAAATTCAGGAATAACATACTTAGTGCACGTAGAAAACGAGAAATCAAGTATTCAGAATGTGTATTTTACGTTTATTAATAAATGTACCACAATAAAAGAACGTGATCAACAGAAACAAAGTCAACAACGTACCTTGTGATAAGAGATGTTCGGATTTTTGTCCACAAGCCATCATCAAGGCACGGAAACCTCGACTTCCTCAAAGATCCCAGGAATCTCTGATCTTCACGACGGCTCCTGCAAAACCTCTAACTCGATCCATGCAGTTGTCAACATCGCATGCACAAGTAACTTGATACATAGCAGGTGTGAGTGAAATTAAGTGTGAGTGTAAATTGAATCTAGAAGTCACAGTAAGCCTCAAATTTGTAGTCACAGTAGTGGAATTGTATTGAAGATGGGGGAAAAAGATTTAAACAATAATTATGTATATGAATGATGAATATGATGTAATCTATGTATAGAGTTAAGTACGATAATAAGGTAAACTAGTTCCTTACAATGACGATGTAACCGGCACGGTGATCCATATGACGAATGACCGAATAGAAGGAAGGAAGTGTGTGTGTAACAAACTGGCATACCCACGTAACGCCATCCAACAAGACTGGGAAGCATTTCCAACCCGTCATTCGTATATTATTCCAATTACTTGTTATTTTGTTGTAGTGCATTCGTTCATCGACCAAATATACTCCATTACATATACTTACGTGGTGTCATTCCATGTCTTGTATAACTTGCTCTTCCAGGAGTTAATTTTCTTTTCTGGACCGAAAAAGTTTCATCATTTGAAAAATATTTTTCACTTTTGGAATTATTTCTGTAATAGGTTATAAAAAAATTATCCATATTAAAACAAAAATAGTAAAACGGCACAAGAAAAACAGTAAGTTTTTGTTTTAGAATACCTGAGGTACAAGTGTGCAGCCCAACAACTAACAATTCCTAACAAAATTGCAATATTCTACGACATGGCTAAAGCGATGCCTACGACATCATCTTTCTTCCTCTGAATATCCATACGACAGGCGTATTACAACCTTTCCCCGTGCACATGTTTTATAGAGTCGTCAATATCGACATGTATCAAGAAATACAAGCACACCGTAGGCGTCGCTCCGTAAACGATACGGGATGAAACCAGGCAGTTTTACCGTAGTATCTTCTGCCTTTACGAGTATTGAGTCCGGACTTCGATCCCCGAAGGAGTGATACAGCAATGTTACACTGTCTCGCATTGCTGAGTAAATGTGTTCCGTATATCACTTTCGGTGGCACTGAAATATATGTCGTAACGGTGAACTCTACCAGCTGTTACGTGCTCTGAAACTCTTTATGGCTCCTGTGTTATATTTGAATGCGTTCGACCAATAGTAGTGAAATCTGGGGGTCTCTTATCTGGCGGTTATGGGTATTGGCAGTTTTGATCTTTTCTTATCTCTGTCATCTTTTATTTCTCTTCAAAAATATTTTTATATTAAAACAGAAAAATTATTCATTAACTATTCTAGAATTTCTACACAATCATGAGTAAATTACTCTAACTCTGAATAAAATGCTATAAAATATACTTCATTATACTGTGTTATTATTATCTATCACTTTATATAATGCACTGAAATGATTCTTCCGTTTCCATCCTGGAAGATATTACCCTCCATGTTCTGTAAATACTGTGCTGTGAAGTATTCGTGTATATTGGTAACTAGTATAGCCAATGCATGATAAACATAATACCAACAATCTCTAATTGATAAACTATTATCAATAATTCGCTGACTAGTTATTTGCCTGTGAGATGAAGGATGGAGAAATTTGCACGTTTTGCGACTATTGACAAAAGTAAGACAGCCAAGAAATTACAATAGTTCAATTTAAGAGAATAGTTTAAGAAGGAGAAAATACATTTTATAAATTTGTCATGTTCATTTTACGAAGGTTAAAACATCTTCATTTCGTAAAATTTGGACGAATAGTTTAGATATTAAAAGCGTTTTAATGAAAATTTAAGTATATTTGGGTGTTGCAATTTCGAAGGACAAAAAAATTTGAAGGTGGTTAGGATGGGAGTTGAACAATAAAAGTGCCAACAATATAATTTAATAATATAAATCACAATAGCAAAATATACTATTAATATAAGGAATTCAAATGATGCAAAACTGAGTGGCCGGTGAAAATCTGGATGAGTTGCTATGATGAAGTGACGATATGATTCTCCAAATGCCTTATGCAGCCTAGTCCGCGTTGGGTTGATGTTGATTTGATGTTTTGGATTGAAGTTTAGTTGATGATGAAGAACCGGTAGTTCGAAGCCAGAACCATGCTGGCAGATGAGCACGTGGTGAGAAGACCATTAAATCGTCTCGTGGGCCGATTAATTGGGATGAGGCCAACAAGAGATGGGTGGTGTCCGACTGAAGACAATTCGAGAAGAAGACTTCTGTTTGAGAGCCAGAGGCCGAATGTGACGAGTCAATGACGATGAACGTCTGTTGTCGAAAGCATGCTTGCAGCGGCAAAGTTCCGTGCGCCAGCACGTGACGTCACAGGCCGATCACGTATCAAACTGCAGATTTCGATCGTCCATATTCGTCGATTGAACTTCATACTGACCGAAAACAGAACGTAAAACTATTTGAAGATGTTCTGGCGAGGAAACATAAAATAAAGTTGTTGTGCATTTCCTGATGATTGCGTGATTTTTGAATAAACCAATGAGATTTCAGGAATCAATCCAAAGAAGCTCAACTATCGAGAAATGTCACTCATTTGCATAAAAGAGCGTTGAGTCTACATACTATTCACTTGATCTATGTTGCTTCTTGTAACCATATTCGCAACAGTCACATTATGTGTTTTCTCTAGATAATTTTACTTTTATGCCGAAATTCAAAGAACTAATTTTCTTTGTCTAACGTAAAAAAAAATATCCAGCAACAATCAAAGGTATGTTCTCGTTTTCTTTTATATTCTTGGCGCAAATCCTGGTTGAGAGAGAAATGTATTATTTTCAATCTCGGATTCTTCGCGGCAACGACATCATGACGTAATGAACAATAGAAACGCATTCGTGTTTGCAGAAGTTCAATAAGCTCTCGAGGACCAATGTCAGCGACATTAATATATGAGTAGCAGTAGCTGAAAGTCACAAAGGACTTCATGTGACAGGTCACCCTATCGTACGGTCTCCCGAGTTTTACCCGGAATTCAAAGGAGACATTATTTCACTGGGTTCATCTCCCTGCTCAATGTGAAAGTCCGAACATAAAAAGTAAACGCTCTATTCAACCGGCACTTTGTCAGGTACTCATTTTTGTTTCACTTCACTTCTGATTTTTACTAAAAAAACCTATAGTTAGGAGACAGTAGTTGAAAAATATACAAACTCTCGTAAAAATATGACGTCAAAACCTAAATAGAGTCACGAATGCAACCATTTACATGGAACTACCCCTTGCAGAGAACAACGTTAACATCGTTTTCGAAAATAACTGGACGCTAATCCGTGCGCTGATTAGTTCAGCAATCTCTGTTAGATGAAAAAAGGCTTTTTTGTGAACGTGGCCATTATTCGAAAAAGAATCCCATCAGGGGACGCTGTCCAAACACTGATGGGAAGGAGGGTATGGGATACGCTTTATGTGGGTGACAGCGTCGATTGGGTGGGATGCCAACTTCTATGGCAGCGCCACCGGATGTTCGCTCCCGCCACGAGACGAACTTTCGAAACCGAAAGAAGCTTTCGATGAAGGCGGTAATTTAGAACTCCGACAATTATGCTATAATGTGTCACTTGATATATGAATCACTAATTAACGTACAAATTTCCGATCTAAGTTATGAAAAAATAATAATAAATTTATTGTCAAAAAACAGTACAAAATGCGTATGACCACGTGGAGGACAATAAACTAATTTACTCTCCGGAAGCAAGCAAGGGACCATCCCATCAATTCCGATCAAGGGCCCTAAGGCAGAGGCGGAATCAAAAATTTCAGCAAAAGTTCCTAGATAAGATAAAAAGTTAGCTGCGAGTTATAATACATATATAATGTCAATATGTTTGTAATTTAACGCAAATATGTTTGTAAATTTACATGTACAAGTTATTATCGAACTATAGATTATTCTGAGTATAGTGTTTAAAAATCATAAGAGTTGAAAAAACACTAAATTCACGATTTATTGTTACAATAAACACGTCCCTAGACAAAACCTAGAGAACCTGTATAAGAAATCCGCCTCTACCCGAAGGAAAACCGGAGAAAAACCCGGGCCAGGATGCCTAGTCGCACTGGTCATTAGAAGTTTGTAAGCCGGATAATGAGACGCCGTATATTTATTTTTTCCTGTTATTATACTTTGTTCATTTTTACTTTTTAAAGATGATAATGATGATAATAATAATGATAATATAAAAAGTAATAAACTAGTAATTATTTCCCTCATAATTTCAGCAAATCGAGTCATTTACAAAACACTTAAAGGGCATCTTGCTAGATTGGCATTAACCAGAAATGTACTGTCAGAAATGTAAAAATGTGCTATTTTATAAACATGCCAACTAACAAGAAAAATTCTTAGTCTGAAATAAGACTATTTTACGTTCGGCTTGACGTACAAGTCCGCCCCAACTACCTATTTAAACAGAGAAAATATAGTTGCACAATAAAATAATAATAATAATAATAATATATTTTCGTAAAACAAGCTTTCTGTTTCACTCCATTGCCACGAACAATTGCTCGGCAATATACTGAAATCTTGAAACGGGTTTTACAAGGTTTTACTGGATTTTTCTCAGTTGTTTAAGATATCACCCCGAGAAAGTAGTTTTGCACCTCAAAGTTCTATGAAAATATCATCCCCCAATTTNTTCTCAGTTGTTTAAGATATCACCCCGAGAAAGTAGTTTTGCACCTCAAAGTTCTATGAAAATATCATCCCCCAATTTCTTCTTTTTTTATTAACTGTTGTAAAATGCTTTAAATTGTCAGAAGGTCGGACCTTCCGGTAGCAGTCTCTTGCTCGCCTATCCAGCACAATCGAACTAGCTCATAGCGGGTGTACTTCGACAAATGTAAATGTACAACCTCGTGATACCGGTTGGACGGGTGAAAAAATCTCCTTTTAATTATAAATAAATAGATTTATGAATGCTTTTGGTTTTAATTTATATAACAAGTGAGAATCATTATATTACCACCTATTCAGCATAACTAATAAGGTGTATTATTGCTCCTAAAGTGAACACAATCTGTGTTACTAAAAAAACTTAATATTTAAAACAGAAAACTTAATATTACTTATGGGAGACAGTAAATAAATATATGTTTACAAGTTATTAAATAAGTTTCATGAATCGTCATATTTTTTATAAAACAAGTTCTTTGATTCCAATGATCAAGGTTCGACTATTTTTAGCAACAACATATAAATCTAAACGAAAACTAGTCCAACGACTGCAAAATCTTCGTTAACAACTAAAAATAATATTTCCACGAATGACATAATATTCGTTTTTACATTTCGTACTTGATAACAGGAAATTATAACATATACGGAAAGAAATTAGAGTTGTTCTCTGTAGTAATTATTTCATCAGGGAGTTACTCATTAAGATTTAAGATTAAAATAACATTGTTGAAAAATCTACTCACTTTAGAACAAAATAAGTAACATGTTGGTGAGAAATAAATTATAAACACAATAGCTGGTGTAACCTATGCTAATAAATGTCTGTTGCATGGAAATTGAAAATACTAATAGACGAAATTATTTGAAGTTTCAAACGATTATTCTTAGGGATTAATTCAACAAAAAATCAAAGAATATTTAATATCGATGAATTAGAAGAGTAGAAAAACAAATAAAATTCGCGTGAGTTACGTAATCTACTGAATGTATAAGACCGAATCGTAGGAGTGAAATATTTTAGAGACTGTAAAAAAGAACATTGTCGTAGGGTACATATCCTGAAAAGAAACCAGCGGTATTTACTACGCGTTTTGTTTATTAGCTTTCTGTGTCAAGTTTATTTTCATTCTTCTTGGATTTAACAATAATTCGTAATTACGTGCATATCAGTATCCAATACTGAAATCTGAGGTTTCCTTCATTGTATTTAATTTTTGAATTTAACAGAATTGATAATTTTGAAAAACACGAAAATAGGGAAACATGAAAGTGAAATATGAATTTAGAATATTGCGTCAGATCCCCGGAGAACGCCGGGCAAAGTGAGCTAAAAAAATTCAGACCTGTTGACATGTGTTTTAATACCATAATGTCCATCAGTAATGATTTTTTTTACTTTTCTTCTCATATTTTGGGCAACACCGAGTATTCCTGCTGGAAAAATTTATACAATAAAAATATTAAGCAGGATCAAGCATTTGAGATCAAGTGTCATTTTTATTCTCACTCCCTTTTTAAAAATTATTAGCAAAACATCTTCAGTCCAAAATCAGTTTTTGATATAAACTACATGCAACAAATTTGGTAAAGTTGCATAAAACGAACTAAACTGAATAGGTTTGATTATTATATATCAAATTTTATTTTTCATTTTAAAATTTTCTTCAAAATTTTTAATCTTTAGAAACTGGAAGTGGGGGGCGGTGTGTGATCGAAGTCGGAATGAACTGACCAGAAATAGACTTCTATTCCCAAAGCATTCGAAATCAAATCTCAAGTTTGGTTTCGATGTATTAAATTGTTCGTGAGTTATCGAGGGAACAAAATTCTTATTTCATTTTATTGAACCTATTCCCTCTCTTAGGTTTCTGCTCCCGACACTCCTGTTAGGTTCCAAATGTCGGTAAACATCAGCCTTCGACAGCACTATTGTTATTTGCAATCAATTCTTTTTTACGTAATTTCCCCTTTTTTGCCGTGGTATTGTACCGCGTGCAGAAAATGAATGAAATAGGGATTACTCACATTTTTCAGTTAAGGAAGCACAGTGAGACAATTTTCATTATAGTTTGAGTGTGGCATACATGCTAAGTGAAGTGCTTACCATTTTCTATATTGTTTGCTATTATTGTAATTGGATAAAATTTGCGAAGAAAAGATGACGATGTTCATTGAATAAACTAGTTATTTATACTCCATGTTTGTAACTGCTTTTTCGAATATAAAAACGTATTAATTTAAATTTACAGTGCATGAAAGGAAAGCAAGGCATCCTAATACGGAACGAAATACAAGTATATAATACTGTGTTAAAGAAATCAATTGTGACCAACGATATAGCACAATAATAATTGTGCATATGACAAAAAAGTAACGATTTAAATTCACAATGTAATTTGTAGTAATCGGAAAACATTGCAAAATTATTTTTGTATAATTACATTACATTGTAATTACATTGAGACATTTCCACGAAGCACGAGTTAAAATGTGTCCGAAATGAACTAGATAAAATAAATGCTAATATTTCATATAAATAAATTTGCAATTATATCATGTATTGTTGATTAAAATTCGTTTGATCTGAAAACAATTCATATTTATGTAGACAAGTAACCATTTTATTATTCCACAAAATAAAAATTATACGTTCCAAAGAATCAATTCCTTGGCTACAAATAAATATCATCATATTTCCTTGAAACACATACTTTTTACATTTATGTAATATAAAATCTATTATATTTGTTATAAAGTTATGCAAAATACAAGTATTTATACCTAGATTTTGAAATGAAAAATATTCTGAACTTGGGGTACTATTGTCTTGTTATAATTTCAGTATAAAATTTATACATTAGTTCATACACTTGACTTTAACCCGAGTCGATGTTATCCATTGCCACCAACAATCCAACATTATTAATACACAATATATAGTAGATTGAATGTTAGTTCCTCATCAATTAAAATATAGGGTATTTATATATCATGTATTTCGTAATTCATCTTAAATTAACAAATAGCACAATTATTGATGCCAAATTCCAATGAAAATATGCGCGTTAATCTCTAATATTCTCTTGTTTTACATGGCTAGCTTGATACCTATTACATTACTGTTATCCTAAGATGAGATAGGCCGTGTATTTGTAGTATATATGATGACAGCTTTATGCACGAATTCATTAAAAATGTTTTCGAGGGGACTCCATCCCCGACGTTTATTGTCCCTGTAAGGATTTCTTTTATTAGACAATTGTGAAGCATCGACCAAGAGCCATGACATCTGACTGCGTGGGGTGTCTGCCGGGGGCGAAGTTGGATGAATGGAGTGAGTGCGTCCGTACGGCAGACGTTGTCGGCGTTTGAATGGCGTCGGACGGCTCATTATCGACGTCCGTTTTCCGGCTTTTGTAATCCCTCTGTTACCGTATTTTTATCTTGCACAATGGCAACAATGACGATCTTCCATTGTGGACCCGATGTTCTATTGTCTGCAGGAAAAATTTACTGAACGATATTTCAAAAACGTGAAAAAAATCGACGTCCTGATAATGTTTGTCATTTCACACGGAATACAAAATTTTTCATTTATTCTCAATATTATAATAATTTATAATAGTTCACAGAAGTAATAATAAATATTAAAATAAATAAAATTTATTTTCACGTGTTTCTATTGTATCAATATGCAAAATGCGTGGCTCATTGAGTGTTTTCTGACGAAAAAATATTTTCTAACTATTTATGAATACAGTTCTTAACAAAAGTAAGTTGATTTGAATTGGAAATACAGAGGTGATGAATAAAATACAAGATTAAATTAAAAATAATATCTCATTTAATTTCCATGGGACCTTTAAGCCATTAAAGCAACAAAGCATTATCCAATCCATTACATTTGTATAAGGGAATCCGCGGTTCTATATCAATCAGAGTAATGGAGTGCTCTTGCCTTTGTATTCATGGAGCGTTCTTGCCTTTGTATTCATGGAGTGTTAATTTGTTAAATGAATGGCCATATTTTTTTAGAGATCCATTTCGAGAAAATGGACGAGGAAATATATCGTTCATTATGGACGCAAACTATATTCGATCACACAATACATCTTTGGAAGTTTTTCTCCGGTTTTCCTTCAGGTAGAGGAGGATTTTTTTTCAGGCTCGATAGCCTCTTTCCTAGAGGCGGCATCTATTGAAATAATAAATAGCCAGTTTAGTGCTATTTAATAGTTACGATTTATCAACAATACTTTCCGAATCTATAGTTCGATAACATTTACTTATAAAATGACTTTTTTGTGTTTTATTAAATACAAATTTGTTGGTATTATGTTAATATTATAACGTACTGAACTATTTTTATTGTTAGGAGTGTGTTGAAATATTAAATCCGCCTCTGCCTCAGGGTTCTTCATCGGAATCGATGGGATGGTCCCTTGCTCGCTTCCGGAAAGTAAATTAGTTTGTTGCCTTCTATGTGATCACATGCAGTTGGTAACTGCTTTTTTTACAATAAA
>NNCF01129090.1:112755-193529 GCA_002313205.1 Laupala kohalensis | reverse complement strand
AAAATCATACGAATTGAAATAACACTGAATTCACGATTTATTGTTACAATAAACACGCCCCTAGACAAAGCCTAGAGAACCTGTATGAGAAATCCGCCTCTACTCGAAGAAAAACCGTAGCAAAACCCGGGCCAGGATAGGTTCTTTAATGTTACTGTTCACTCGATTGAGTATCAGATTATATTTTTTAACATTTGTCTTAAAATTAAATCTTTCGTTCAATAATAGATACTTTTTAATATTTTTTACTGTCCAAAAAGCCGTANGATACTTTTTAATATTTTTTACTGTCCAAAAAGCCGTAAAAAACTGCGTATGTCTACGTTCGCAAGCGTACATACATACAGGCAAGAACCTCTGTTCTCAATCATCAGAAACGTAATGTACGCCAGGCAGCATAGGAGTAAATAAGAGAAATTGCCCATAGTAATTTTGACTCATTGATTTAATATTGATACGACCGAAAAAATTAAAACTTCCCTACTTTGTGTTTTAATCATAAATTTTTTCGAGGGCTTAAAATTTAGGGACCATGGCTCTTCAATCACTCTGTATCTTAAAATTCATAATGCCAAACTAATAACAATAACACAATATTAATCAATAGAAATAGAAATATCTAAAGAAAAAACTATAGAATAAATGTATTAGGTTGTTACAGGTTTACGAAATATTAAACAGTCTCTTTAATCATTACAGTATATAACTTCTTTCAATCACCATGTGTCTCAATTATAGACAAACATTATAGTTGCAGAATTACTGGTGAACAATTCTTCTTTAATTACATTTGATTATTACATTGTCAACGTTTCGAGATGTGGTTGACCTCTTCTTCAGGACTTGGATTGTGCATATGAGGTAATTAAAGACCAATCATATCTGCTTCAGTTCCATTTTCGTTAAAATTTAAAAGATTATGGAAGTTTACAATGCAACCTTCCCTATCAAGCAGTTCATTTAAGACTATCTATTATAATGATTGTCTATAATTGAAACACATAGTGATTGAAGGGAGATATTTACTGAGAATGTAAAAGACAATCGAAAATTTTTCATTGTAAAAGTCTTTAATCATTAATTTTATATCATCATATACATTATAAATTTGTGTCATATACTCATTCAAATTATACCATCCTTTTTTGAGAAAGAGTTATTTGATTTTGGTGCTTTAATTTTTTATGTTCACGGCTCATTTGGAATTACACGTACCATCTGTCTGAACTGCGGAATAAACATGATTTTTTGTGTGATTTCGAATATGGAATAACTTGACAAATAAAACCCAGCGTTATTACTATCAATCATGGATCGTCTGGAAGAACAATAACCGTACGCTCTGTTGCGAATTATCCCCAATGAATTACCCATACATTGATCCATCACATTTACACCGATATCACAATAATTAACAACAGACATTCCTCACGTAAATTGTAGTTGCAAACACTTCTCATATTTTTTTTAAATCTCAGAAATACAAATAATTTTGAAGATGAATCAAATTTACTAAGCCTTAATATGAATATCTACTGCATGATTAATTCATATAAAAATTTACATTCGAACCTTGAAATATTAAATACACCCAAATCCACATTCATTTCTCTGCAGTATGTCATGATTATAGCAATACGATTATTGAAGAACAAAACTCGAAGAGGAACGAATACATTTCCATCTGCTTTGAACCTTTCAATCAGTCGGTATATGCTGAACAAAGATGCACAATTAACATAATAATAATAATAAATATTACGAAATATGGTAAGATATTTTCCAACCGTATTTATTTAAACATCTGATGAAGGTCAAAATCCTAATTGAAAAGTTGTTTGAATACTTGTACTCAGTCCATAATAAATCGTCAAATTTTATAACAAAACAGAAAACATGATCATATTTCTGCATTATAAAGTATGTTGAATATAGTTTACGGTGTACGAATGTAATGACTACACAGGCTCACATAAAAATAAAATTGGGTCTGTTCGCTAGGCTAGGCTTATGTATCTTTAGGTATATTCGATCCGCGGCCAGAATGGCTTCACTACCCCCCTCTTTTAGTCGCGTAAAAAACGCTCTTAAATACAAAATTTGAATCCAAAGTCAGCAAGTCGAAACACATAACGATACTTTGGTTTAGTCTTAGAAACAGACCAATTTTTCTTGTGTGTGCGCCTGTGTCATTAATGCAAGAAATAGTGGTTAAAGTGATAATGAGTGGCCTGCGACCGTAAAGAGTCTTGGCAAAAAATTTATGACGGATGGTGAGACGTTTCGCCGACAGTGCTGCCCTCTTTTATTACTTATGCCAAGTACGAAGCGGATGCAATTTTGACGAGCGTTTTTCCTCTCGACCAAACACCAAGCAACGTTTTCCCCTTGTTCTCCATCTTGTTTGTTTGTGCTTGCTCAAAGCGTCGTCTCCTCTCTCAAAAGTGGAACAGTTTTCCCTCTGTAGACGTATCATTTCCATTCCTCTTACATATAGTACATATTCCACTCTATTCCTCGTCGTAATTATTAATCGTGGAACATGTTGCATTGTTATATATTTATTTATTTTATGCCTTTTGGCGAGGTTTAGGTCATGAGGCCCGTTCTTCCACCTAACCGTTGAACTTGGGAGAGGGAATTGGGAAGTAGAGATTTGTCTGGAGTAGTTGAGGGAAACCCCAGCTGAAAACATCAGTAAGGTCGACTGAGCAGGGTCGGAACCCACTCTCGTCCGGTCAGCGGGATCATGGAGGCGAAGTCTCTACCACTAGACCACCGCTATTTTTGCGTTTGTATTCATACCTTGCTGACATTCATGAACATTTTTGACGTTCTGATTTGATAGTTTCTTCGTTGTTTTCTTTTCTCTCTTTTTTTTTTTTCGTTTTTTGAGAGATACAAAACGAAATCAAAAACGAACAGAACGCCCCCGACGTGATTTTTTATTATAGGATTCCAAACAAATTACACAAATATTTTCGAAAACACCTGAAGGTTTAGAAATGTATAAATCTTTTAGTGCAGTAAAAATGGAAATATTTCTATGTATGTACGAAGAATTTGAATGATTCAGCGTCTCAATTTTGTCACACGCTTCTACTCAGCTTTACATTGCGGGCGGGGCAGATCAATAACCAGATGAATATAGAAATGTTTGTATGCGTAAAAAACGAAGCGGAAGCTTTGACTCTGCTTAGTGTAGTGTAGCTGTCGCTTGATTTCTATGCATAAAAATATAAAGTGTAGAGTTTACCGCACCCTTTTTAATATGTTGTACAGTATGTGAAGCAGGTCTTGAGTAAAAGCGAATTTTCGGTTGTTTTTTTTCGTAGATCGACGTAACCTTTGAAGGTAATACTTCAAGAAATTGTAGCATGGGTCTTTCCTTCAGAGGTTACTTTTTTATGCTTCTCTTTAGTATCCGCTTCACGTACTTTACTGCGAAGTGAAAGGTTGAAATACATACTACACATTCTACGCTTTTATGCATAAATATCAAACGATCACTACACTACACCAAGCTGGGTAAAATCATTAGATTTGTTTTTATGATGTGCTTGACACCTAATGACTTAGTTTGTTTCCTGAGTGATTTTTTGTTCAACAAACACAACATTGATATCTATAGAGTTGTAAGACCGAATCGATGCTCTATTATTGGATATGAAAGTTGAAGTACGTGATATCATAACAGGGGCCGCCATTAGAAGATGGCTTTTTAGTTCAAAGTTGTTTTTTCATACAACGTTTATTCCCCTCTAGTGTCTACACAAGGTGTACTCAGAATGAACTATTATAGCCCTATTATTTTACTCAAATAAAAACCATGCAAATAACGAGCGACAAAAACATCACCATGTTAAACAAACATGAAGCCATGAATCTAGTTTAGTTTCACGTCTCGTTTCAAATCCGAATTTCTCAACTTTTCTTTTAAACTGACAAACACTATAAACCTTAACTAAAATTGGAATATATAGTTTTTTCTACTGTAAGGTTTATGAAAATGGTTGAAGGATTTTAATGAAATTAAATATGTTATTTTTATTTAGTTTTAAAATTTAATCACATTTGTAACGTTTATTTTCCGTGTATTCAACGAAAAATATTTCAATTATGTTACATCAGCTTTGAGTGCAGACGAGTTGAATGAAATAGAGCACAAACAAAAGAAAATATGCCGAGTATCAACTCAATAAGTTTAAATTTATTTCAAAGCGAGAAAGCAGTGTATAAGCACAAAAGTTACATTATCAAATTCAGACTTAAGAACACTCTAATATTTTTCTTTATCTCGAATATTATTTGTCACGAAAAGCTTCATTTACATAACAATATTTGAAGTTGAAAAATTTGTCAACTTTCGGCCCCGCTTTCGTTGATATGGCCACCGACCAGTCTCGAGGACAACACTGACATCTCTTCATTGATACTTATCAGATTTCTCTTCCGATTACTGTATACGAAAATTATGACTCAGTTAATGTTATAAAACAAGAGTACAAAATGAACAAGAACATAAATTACTTCCTTCCAAAGGTGTACATGACTTTTGTGACACAATTTTATTTTGTTATTTCCCTTAATTGAATTATAACCGCGAGAATGTTGATACTCAAAATAATATATTATGTGAATTGAATTATACAAATTCAATGTATTATAGTGTAAACAAACTTCTATTTTATTTTATACATCAATGATTCTTTAAAATTTAGACCCTAAAATCGGATGCATCAGGTTGTGGTTTGGACACAACGTGGTCGAACCAAAGTGTGTCTACGGTAATTCTATTGGAATTCGTCACGGCTAGCCGGAAAATAGCTCAAAACACACGTGCATGGACTTGAATCCACTTTTCAACGGAACCCGATACAATTATCATAGCCTAGTCCAAAGTAGAGCTCGCCAAAATCAAACACTATGCTATAGTGTGTTAATTGTTAAGTACTAGAACAGTGGAGGTGATTAGGGTTCTCGAATTTCTTTAGAAAGAGAAGGCGATCACTCGTACAAAATTCCAACGAGTAATAGAAAAGTTTGTGAAACTTCGGCTGATCTTCTGTGAGCGCATCATATAATTTTATCTACGGTGGTTTCTTTAGCGAAAGTAATATTATAAAACTTATGTCAATTTTTTCACTGGATCATCATTAATTTAATTGCAAACATAAAATGTATATTAGACACTAAATTTACGTCCATCTACTAGTACGAATTAACTTGTGAATTAAGTCGAAACTATTCCAGTACGCTGCATCCTTGGAGATTAATTTAAACTATATTCCTTGCCCATATCGGCTCTTACACCCTGGGACCGAACACTAATTGTAACCCATATGTTCTCGAGTTCTTTATATGGGTCAAATAAAGACCACATAAATAACTCTGATATGCTGAAGGTACGGCAACTATAACATTCACGGCATTCACCTCACTGCAATGTGGACAAAATGGCTGTCACCTAACTGTTCCCGCTATACTAGTGGAGGTGTTTCAGCGGACCCAATCGGATGACGCGACGCCCATTCATACACACGACTGCCTTATAAAGTACTCGAGGGGTTGCTAAGCTTGTGGGAAAATATTTGTGTTTATTCAATTTAACTTTCAGAAACAAGGAAATATTTCATTGTTTTTACAAACTTCATTTATATAGGAAATATTACACAGTTTTATTATATCTAATTATATTTCCATTAATTTTTTAATTATTATACTCATGTAATATAATGCTTCGTGAAAAGTGTGCTGCATTAATTAGTTCAGACACTAGCTTCAGCGTAAAGCAGAACATTTGAAGAAGGGTAGCAGCGGTAGTAATTTAAATTAAACATTGTATTTTTTATCATTTTAATATCATTGATCATATTAATAGAAATATTATTTATGTTTATCAAATATACCTTATGAAAGGACCACATTCAATTAAAATATTGTTTAAATTTAAATTTAAACAATTTAAATTTTAGTTAATATTCAAAAACCTTATTTCATAGTTGTTTATTTCGATAATCTGATTTTGTGTGTCCCTCCCAGGCGACCCCACCTGAACTAAGCACTGCCCGTGCGGGCGGTTAGGATTTGTGCGCTTTCAAAGGGACAGAGAGCTATGCCGGCGGTAACGTAGCTGCCGGCGGTAGCGTGGCTACCAGCAGGGCCACCCAAGCCGGACAGGTCTCTGTGGAGGAGCAGGATAAAGTGGGTCCTCCCATTTGTCCACGGTGTGGGACAACGCCACATTTGTCCCACAACCAATCCTATGGTCCTAGAAAACCAGAGGGATTCCTGGAGGTGCAGTTAAGCCAAACCCCCTAGGGGAAGGAAATCCCGAAATAAAACCCGGTTCTCCGTTGGGGTAAGGCCAACAACCCCATCGTTTAAAAACTAAGCTGTTCAGATGCAAGAACGATACAAAAGCCGGACCAATCAACAGAGACGACATGCTAACTCTAATAAGGACTGGAATTTGACTACTTGGAATGTCAGAGGAGTGAATGACGATCGCAACATTAAAAAATTAATTAGTACACTGAAGGAATATAAAATAAGTATTGCAGCCATACAAGAGACAAAATGGAAAGGGAAGGAAATTTACGACTATGAAGATTACACAATATGTAAAAATGGATCAACAAACACAAGGGTTTTTGGTACAGCATTTATTATTCAAAAATATGTTAAAAATACCTGCTTAATTCCAATCCAGTAAATGAACGTTTGTTTTTAATAAGACTGAAAGGTAAATTTTTTTAATACAACAATTATCTGTGCTCATCATCCTACCTAGGATAAGGTTGATGACGTTAAAGCTGCTTTCTACGCAACATTAAACCAACTAATTGAGAGAACTAGCAGACATGACATTAAAATAATACTCGGGGATATGAATGCTATGATTGGCTCAGACAAAACATCATACCCACATGTGGGTAGAGATACCATCCATGAAGAAACTAATGACAACGGAGACAGACCCATCAATATTGCAACAACCAAGAATATGTCAATACGTAGCACTCATTTCCCACATAAACTAACTTACTCCAGATTACAAAACATCAAATAAAATAGACCATGTACTAATGGATATGACACACAAATCCGATATAACTGATGTGAGGAGTTACAGGGGAGCTGATTGTAATACAGACCACTTCATTGTAAGAGCAAAATACCATCAAGGATCTCCTCATTATCGGCATGTAAAGGTCAAGCTAGCCGTAGATATGATGAGCAAAGGATGCAAAACCTTCCCTCTACAAATAGTTATAAGAATTATATAAAGTATAAGGTGCAAGAAAACCATGACAATCAGTCAGGAAAGAGTGTGGAGGAGGAATGGAAAAAACATAAAAAACATAATGCACGAAGCCGCAAAAGATAATTTTGGATTTCGGAAGAAAAAACCTAGAAACGACTAGTATGATGATGAATGCAAAGAATGCACTGAGGATTCGAAATGAAGCCAGACTACAAAGGAGTACCAGACAGAATCACTCGGAACATATTGAAGCACAAAGGGTGGCCAAAAAAATACGTAAACAGAAAAAGAAATTAGCTTTGGAGAAAACTCTCGAAATCACACAAGAACATTTCAACAGAAATGAATCTAGACAATTCTATGAAAATGTGAAGAAATTCAGCAAGGTGTACCAACCAAGGATGAATTTATGTAAGGATGAAGATGATAACATAATAAGCGATGAAGAGGGGATCCTGATGGACTGGAGAGATTTTTATCCTCATCTGCTGAACAAACCATTATCATCCATATCCCCGGTCGATAAACCAATCCCATTTGGTCCTGAACAGCAGATTAAAGAGTCGAACAGTCACGAAGTATTTGATAGTATACGGAAGCTGAAAAATAATAGAACCCCAGGGGAAGACGGGATTACAGCAGAACTGATACGAAAAGGTGGATATACTCTATGGAGGGTAATATTGAAACTAATATCCAAGATTTGGAAAGAAGAGACTATGCCCAAGGTTTGGCACAATGCATTATTGTGTCCCATATATAAAAAAACGGTGACAAATTATGTCAAAATTATACAGGCATATCCTTACTTAATGTAACTTACAAGATCATTAGTTCATCAATAGGAAAAAAACTAGAACCTTATGCGGAGGAATGCATTGGTGAGGACCAATGTGGCTTCAGGAAAAATAGATCAACAACAGATGAAATCTTCACACTTAGGCGAATTTTGGAACAAATGTTAGAATTTAACTCCCCTGTTCATCAACTCTTTGTGGATTTTCAGCAAGCCTATGATAGCACTAATAGTAATAGCCTTCTGGATATCATGGTGGATTTTGGAATACCCTCAAAATTAATTAGACTCCTTAAAATGACTCGAATATTAAAAGTAAAGTTAAAATTCAAAACAAATATTAACAAGACTTCACAACAACCAACGACTTGAGCCAACGAGATTCTCTGTCCACGGTTTTATTCAATCTATGCCTGGAAAAAGTTATAAGGCGTTGAAAAATTAATCCTGGTGAAGCTATCTTTAATTGAAAGTAAACAAAATTTAGCCTATGCAGATGATATTCTCGTTTTAGGCCGCTCCCTCTCTGACGTAGGAGAAATGACGTAGAAACTAGAAGAAGCCGGCGGTGAAATAGACCTTAAAGTTAATCCGTCCAAGACAAAATATGTGTTATCTTAGAGTGATGAACAATATGTTTCCACACAGCTGGTCACTATTAATGGGAAAACTTACGGTCAGGTGGAAAATTTTCAATACTTGGGTTCTGTGATTAATAATGTCTCTAAGGACATAAACAATAAAATTGTTACTGCAAATAGAATTATGTATTCGCTTCACAAATATTACGATCTAGGCTGATAAGTATACGAAGTAAGATACGGGTGTACCAAACGGTGAATCGACCAATCGTCACGTATGGGTGTGAGAGCTGAACAATCTCCAGCAAATTAACTCATGGTCCTATGTGCTGGGGAAAAAATACAATTCGCAAAATCTTTGGCCCTATTAGAGACGACAATGGATGGAGATAAGATATAGTTCTGAACTCTACGAGATGGTGGTGCAAGACAGAGGACAGAGGAATGGTTCAGTATCGTTAAGGAGGTTAAGGCTAAACTGAAAGAGCCGTAATTCCATAGGAAGAAGTAAAAGAAGAAGAAGATTTTGTGTATGTTTTTTATTAATATAGCAAGTTCACGCGTTGTTCCGTTTATTATTTACAAATAATAAAATAAATTTATTGGTCAAAACGCAGTTACAATCTGCGTATGTCCATTGAAAGACAATATACTAATTTACTCTTCGGAAGACAGCCAGATACCATCCCATCAATTCCGATCAACAACCCAGAGGCGTATTACATATTTCAGCACACTCCTAAAATATGAAAAAACTAGCTTTCCGTTAGAATATCAACAGAATCCTTACAAATATATATTGTGTACAAAACATTTTTTCATAGATATCAAATCTTAAAATTATACGGAAAATATTGTTTACAAATCGTAACTATTAAAATAACTTTAAATTAAAAAAGAAATTATAATAGTATTAACGAGACCATTACCCCTAGGCAAGAGTCTAAAGAGTGCATATAAAATACACCTCTACCCGAAGAATAATCGGGTTTAGAATAGGACTTACAATATTCAATATATGCAACCTGAAACATTATTTATCCTTAATTTACATTCCATTTGCTGCACAACGAACTTTGTAGACAATTATTAATTTTCACTCCAACTGTTGCAGCATAACGGACGATTTCCTGTTGAGGCACAGAGCCCGCAATAAATCGCGGAGGCTTCGCCCGAACAAACGCGTAGCACTCGTCCAGAGTCCTCTTGACACCCATTCTTAAACAAATGGCTCGACGCTCGAATATTTCCAGGAAATGTCCACGTTCTATTAACGTAGCTCCATGCTTTATCATCTCAGATGATTACATCTACGGCAATGGCATGGTGGAGATGAATATTTGTGCTGTGAGTACAGGTGCACCGTGTTAAATTGAAACTGTGCGGAAAGTGCATATTTTGTTTTCGCACCACTTCGATAAGAAGTGCCAATATTTGTACATTTTAATGCAATACCATTGCCGCCACAACGGAAATGAGAAAAACATTGAATATTAACCGTGCAATTTTATGCATTATGTATGATTTTAATGAAATAATCACACGTAGATACTCACAGCAGGAAATAAATTATTTATAACCTAATTTATCATAATATCGAATGTTTTTAAAAATCCATATTATGTCGTGTTCTAGAGTGCAAAACTCAAATTTTAAAATATTGCGTACGGAATGTCTGCTTCAAAATTTGCCCCACATTATATGTGTAATCATGAAATAATTATATTAAATATTATAATCAAACACGTATTGCTTTAAACAAGAAGAGCTGATTTATCCTTTATGACACTTCTTTCTTACATTTTCCATTCTTTGTTGGAGTAGTTTACTATATTATTTCTGAAGAAATTATCATACGACGTTAAGGTGGAACCAGCACACTAAAGTCAGTCTAATCATTGAGATGTATAATTGTTTTCTTTATTTTTATTCTAATTAATTTAGAAGACAACAATATGAATAATAATGAAGAAAATCATTATATAATTTCTATCTATCGGTTAATAATATAGTACAAACTATATTCAGAATCTCGCTTGACTCGTTTGAAATACATAATAACATGTAAGAATATGGCGGTCGAGTGCAACGGTTTTGTAATTTATGCATCTCGTCTCGGAAAAGTTAAAATATCTTTCTCAAATATTCCTTGATCTATAGATAAAAGTAATGTAAAAAGAATTTATGGAATATTTATTACAATTCGAAGTATTTCGCATCATTTTCGTGATTTCAAAGTTGGTCTTAATTTGAAAATTCCTCCGTAAGACGCAATGTAGTACACCAAATATAAGCGCAATTATTTCATTTAAATGGTCGATGAAGTATGTTTTTCTAACGTTGACCCACAATAAGTACTTGTTACTCTGTTTATTTATGCCGCTTTCCGTAATTTTAGTGATTCAATTCCACCTACGCTAGTACTACCTTAAATGTTAATAATACTCACATTATGAGAATGTAATGCATTAAGATTTTGAGAGAACTCTCAAAAAATGACAGAGTATAAGTAATTGTGCTAAGCATGATAAATTAAAAGTCGTTTCTATGTTGCTCATTTTTTTATTATTGGTATTAGAAAGCTTTTTCGGCTGCATAGCAACCATCGTCAGTAACATACACTGAGTGTATGCATTCGCCAAAAATATTCCTCAACACTCAGTGTATGTTACTGACGATGGTTGCTATGCAGCCGAAAAAGCTTTCTAATACCAATAATAAAAAAATGAGCAACATAGAAACGACTTTTAATTTATCATGCTTTGATAATGTTGCTAAAGCACCACAATTACCAAGTAATTGTGCTAAGTTTGAGTAAAATACTTTAACAAGGGGTCAAGAACGGGCTAGGGCTCTGCGAACTGTGGAAGGGTGCTTATGAGAGCCAGGTTGTGTTTCTTATGTGCATATTATGTTTGTATTTTAATGGAATGTAGTTATCGCGGGTTTTTTCTTCTTTTTTTAAATATAATTTAACAGTTGACACCAAACATCTTAATTGGCAGTTCCAAAATATGTCTTAATAATGCATAAAATAATAAAATTGCATCTACATAATGTAAACTGTTGAGTGAGAGTAAAAAATCTCACAAATAATATTACATGACATTAATTTGGATAGTTTTACATCAGATTTTATCAATGAAAGTAATGTTAAACTATGCTCCATTAACTAAAGGAAGTTTCTTACCACGTATAACATGTTTGAAATGGTAAAAGAAGAATTTTGTTTTCTAAATACTTGCCATGAAGCATCTCAAATGCCAATAATGTTGAAGATTTGTGTCCTTAATATCTTTTAATAATTCAGTATTATATTATTATTATTATACAATTTCTTCTCGGGTTATTCACCCGGTCTTTTTAGGTTTGAGGGGCTACCTAGCATGCCTCATTCCTGGCTTGGTAAGTTAAGCACGGTGCGAACAATACGACAAGTTTCTAAGATAAGAGATTTTTGGATCTTGGGAATAAAGTTTTTGGGATGCATATTTAGTTTTTCCAAATTTTCTAGCAAGTTTTTATTTATGAGGTCATTTGCTGTAACAACGATTGGTAGAATTTCTACAGTTTCGAGTTTATAAATGTCTATATATTCTATTGAAAGTGGAATGTATTTTGATATCTATCCATTTCTGCCTTGTTAATGTTATGATCTGCTGGATGGGTGACATCAATGATGAATGCTTTTCGCTCCCTGACATTATGTAGTATAATATCTGGTTTATTAGCTTGGACTGTTTTATCTGTGTGTATTGGTAGGTCATAATATAGTTTAAAATCTTTGTTTTCTATTGTAGGTCTTGCTTGGTATTCATAATACGGCGTGGTCATTTCACCTTCTTCTGTTAAAAGTCCGAATCTTGTTGCCATAGATTGGTGTATAACGTTAGCAGTCAGGTTATGCCGGTGCACATCCTGTGTGTTAGCTAAATTTGTACATCCAGTGGTAATGTGATCTACTGTTTTTGACGACAGGTGACAGATTCTACATTTGTCGTTAACATCTTGCTTTTCAGTGTACTTTTTATGGTTGTTAGTTGCGATGACGTGATCCTGGATTGCTTGCATTAATCCCTCCGTCTCTCCAAATAGAGTCCTATCTCTGAGTCATCGCACTGAGGCATCGTGATCGACATTTTCAAGAGCATGGGGAAATCTGCCATGGAGAGGCTTGGTCTTCCACGCCTTCAACGTGTCCTTGAATGTGGTGATAGTAGGATAGTTTTCACTGTTACTGAGGTTCATTGGAGTGTATCCTTTGTTACTCGATACTACTGCTTTGTGTAATGGAGACATTTCATATTTTGCATAAATGTACTTCTTGGGTCCTGTTACGTGACGATTACACAACACTTTCAGGTTCAACAAACCATGACCACCTGCTTTCCTAGGAATGTAAAGCCGTGAAACTGGAGCTTTAGGGATGTGCATTCTGTATTTTGTGAGAGTTGTACGTACCATCCTGTTTAAATTTTCAAGATGTTTGTGACCAAATGAATATGTCAGAACTGGAATGCACTAAGAATTAATTGATTTTTGAAATTAATTCTGTCTCCAGAATTTTGTTGAGGCGTTTTCTAAATAAGGATTTCAATTGTGTTTACTGTGCTTTTTGTTCGTTAGTAGACTTTGGTTGCAACCCAGATATTTATAATTGTAATGAGAATTCAATGCTTCTATTTCACAGGAGTTTGCTTGTACTTTTAATGGGACTGACAATTCTTCAGTTTTACCTCTTTTAACATTCAACATAATACATTTGTCGGATACAAAATTCATTTATATTTCTTTTTAAATTGTGCAGTGATCTCTAGAAGTTTGCTTAGTTCATCTTTATCTTTAACAAATAATTTTAAGTCTTCCATATAAAACAAGTGGCTAATGTATCGCCCTGGAAAATGCAGCGTCGAATGGGTATTTGGTTTGACCTTATTGTTTTATTGCCATTTTGCAATTCTAATTGTGTGCACCAGCCATTCATGAGAGTTTTAAGTATACTGATTACTTTAGTGTGAATTTTGTACATGGCCAAGATTTTCAAAAATCAAGAACGAGGGATGGAATCGTACGCATTCTGATTGTCGTATCATATATCATCACAACCATATCAATTAACAGTTGTTCTTTGCATCCCTGAGCCCCTTTTCTACATCCTTTTTGCTCTTCTGTTAGTATATTTTTGGTCTCTATATGTTGGGTTACTTTCTGCGCGAATATAGATGAAAGGATTTTGTGCATTGTATTAAGAAAGGTAATAGATCTGTAATTTTATTATTATTATTATTTGTGAGTTCTTTGCTTTTTTTTCCTAATCAAACAATTTATTCACAAATGCGTTCTGAACGAGCCGCCTTAAAGTAGATGAAATTCCCCTAAAGCAAATCGATGGAACCTCTCGATTTTAACCCTTAGATAAAACAACATTTCTAGTCACGTCCCAATATCAACACTCCAACTCTGTTTACGACCACGCGTCGTCGTTTTCATGCTCATAAAGCCAATCCATAGAAACGTCCACACAATCATCTTCTGGATATAACCTCTTCACATTCGCGAACTACCAGAATCCACGCATCCCCCCACAATTCTCTTTCTTCCGCGGTTCCTTTTCGCTTAATTTTCCGCTCCCACCGCTATCACTGCTATCCCAAGAAGATTGGAAAGTCTTGGCCGTAGACTGGAAATGCGTCCGAGAACTACGTAAGGGTCTGTTCGCTGTCCCGTCCTGAGCGAGTCCCGATGTACAAGAGGATAGGAACCAATTGCGGCCGGTATTGCCATTGCGGTTATGAGGTGATAGAACGAAATTGTATAGTTTCGGGTATTCTAACTCTTCCACATCTCCACCTCCTTGCGTATGTTATTGGAAGCACATTGAATATGATCCGTAGGTTACCTCTATTTCCTTTTGTTTCAAGTGATATTCATTTTAATTTCTTCCTCTATAAAGTTTAAATACAATTACATTCTTCTTCTTGAGGTGGAATTACAATACACAAAATTAATCAAATTCTGCTAGTTTAATTATATACAACGAGATGAATAAAACACATTTTAAGACTATTTCATAAGTGTATTTAGAAATTAATTATATTACTGGGCAAAACAAGAAATGATGTGATTACCAAAAAGAAGGAAAAGGAAAACATATTTCCGAAATATATCCAAACGTTGGATGACGTCTCATATAACAGTTATTTCATAACTGATACGAATTATAGTACTTAGTATTATATGTGTATGATTCCGATTCTAAGCAAGTGCGTGACATCAATAATACGTAGTACCTGCATAATTATATCGAAATAAGATTTGATTGAATGATGATAATGACAATTCCACCCAGTGGGGTCAACATATAATATGGCAGAAATTGAGTAAATTGTTTCATATATATTACAATCAACCATCAATAGAATTATCAATCAACACAATTAGTCGAATCAACCATCAATGAATGGTCAAAAATTGCAAATTACTATCAACCGTGAATTGAATGATAAGAAATGTTCAAGCTGGGCAGTGAAGACGACATACATGTTGTCATTACAGGAACTACAGGAGGCGAGATGAGTGAAGAAATTCTTCGCACAGATTGTTGACTTTGGTGGGAGAATCCCTCCCCTCCCCGCGCTGTTACAAGAGGAACCTCGCGCATGCGCACAATCGAACTTTCTACTGTGCACCTTCCCCTAGCTTCTTCACACAACATTCCTCCTGTACCATCCACGCAGGTATATTGAAGACATGTGTTTGAAAGGTTGAATATTGTGAGCGGCAAAACGTATTTTGATCAAATAGGAGTCAAATACAAAGAACTGCTTTTGATTTTCCGCGTAGTGAGGAACATTTTAGTACCGTTTTAAACTGGAATATTTGGACGAAGGAGAAAAAATGATTCCGAGTTTAATTTTTTTCAATTTCTTCATAGTTATTATTTTTCCGTATTAATTTTGCTATTTATTGTATGAAAATTATTTAAAGCGTCCCTATATTTACTGAGATGAAGAAATACTAGTTACATCGAAGCAATAAATCATGAAACAAATGTTGCGGAACCACATGCGTCAGAATGAAAGAAACAGACTTTCACAAAACGAAGAATTTGCAATAAATTAATGGTACTATTGGTGCCGTATTTTTAGACAAAAACTAACTATATTTGCAAAGGATTAGAAAAATTAACAAACTTGAAAACCGTTATTTACATGTGTGTGTTCATTCCGTAAAAAATTAAAACAATTTAACCAGCAGTTTTAACAAAATAATTACTTACCATGTTTTTTTCTCTTTTGTCAGACAGAACATTGTCGAAAATTACCTTCAAACCTATTTCTAGGTACCATAAAAATAGCTTACATTTGACATTTGACACCCATTTCTTTAAACTGTGTTAGAGATTGAATATAATGGAATTTATATAACTTCTAGGCAAATTATTGATTTAATATCAGAATACGATGATCTACGTAAAAACATCAAATCTTCATTCTGCAAAACCAATATTTTCATGCCAGGAACGTGCATTGATACCACAAAATAAAATGGAGGATGAATAATTTACTATATTAATCAGGGATATGGATTAACCAAATTGACCCGAATTCCCCGCGTATATTACATTTTAAAGCACACTCTTTTGACATTCTTTGAAATTTAAGTAAAACTATTTCAAAATATTTATTTTTCCATATAATCGTTCATATTTACCGTACAGTCAAATTCTGGCATACAATTGTAGTGGTTAATTTATTTCTTTTCGATACCTAATAAGGAATAAATAATTTAGTATCGAATTCTTAATATAGATACTACTTAGATTTTGTAAGAAGAAAAAAACACCTGCATTCATTTTTACTGCCTTCTCTTCTTAAGAAATGTTGCTATACTTTTCACATCCCCTTGTGAAATACGTATAAAATAATTGTTGGACTTGTGCTGCAAAATTCAATATCACTTGTGTTTTACAACACTATGAAATAAATAACAGCAAGCATAATTTTCTACGTCCAATGGTCACGTAAGTTATATATAACTGAATTAGCAATGCATCTTTAATGAAATAATGTTAGCGGGAAATTCGTTTTCCCGTTTTATAAATTGCATTAGAAGCTAGAATAGATCATGTGGTTTAGCAGAGTATTTATATCTGCACACGTGCATGGTATAACTCATCGCGGCTTATTATGCCACAAGTCATACATTTATACGTTGATATTTCAGAATATAAATGACTGTAGGATCAATGGAATACATTTCAGTGACTGCATATCCTTCATTAAGAATTCATCAAGTATGCAGCTCGTGAATTCATAGTTAATAACAGCAAATGTTACGTCGAAAATACTTCTCTGCATAAATTGGAAACCTGTTCCAAAATTGGGAATAAATTCGTCCTATAAGTATATACTATTTTACTGAAAAAAACTTTTAAAATACAGAGGTGAAGTAATTAAGTATTGCGAAGGTAAATAACATGTGCATACACGTCAAATGAATACGTACATACACGCCATCACGTTTCAAGAAATTCTACATTAATACTAGAGATTCAACTGAGTCAAATCACTTTACAATCTATTTTTGGTTTTTGTCATTCGTTTTGCAATAGGGTACCGTGAATTATTATAAAGAAACATGAGTGATATTTACTTGAAAGAATTATATGACGTATTAAAAGATTGCATACCAAACCCAAATGTTTTGTTATTGGCGAGTCACACCTGGGAGAGTATTATTTGGAAGGGTCTAATGACCCATAAATAAAAGTTCCAGGAAAATTTCTTACGAAGTCAAATAAACCTAAAACAATTCGTTTTTTTTAAGTAGAGTATTTTTGAAAATTAACTATTTTCTCCATAAATATAATATACTTCCATCAAAAATTACTATTAAAATTATTTAATTAAAATGACTGGAATGGTACGAATCAAAAGTTAAAATCAAAACATACAAATATAATTATGATTTATCATGACAATTTCAGATATTTTAGTTATTAAATTCTGTATAATACAAATCTCTAGTTAAACCAATAGAGCTCTTTCTTATCATCAAGCTTTTGTCTTTACGATATATAATTACATTCTCGGCCGTAAGGTCACATTAAAAACTTTTTTTGGTCACAGAACTTCCGAAGCGTTTGCATTTTACGAATCTTACCTCCTTGAATTACCTTTCCTGTATAGGATATTATTTAATTATTAGTTATATGTACAGACTACTTTATATCGATTATCGAAGATTTTATTATAGACCCCTCACTTTGAATTGCTGAAGATGCCACAAAAAAGTTGTAGAAAAAACTAATTAACACCATTAAATTTGACATGTTCTTCTGCTTATATCCAAGTTAAGAAAATGGTTCTAAGAATGTATAACACTGTTTTAAAAAACAGAAATATTTCGAAAACGGCGCAATTTTTACCATTTTCCCCGATACGTCGACTTTTCTGTTATTTTTATAAAATAAAGTAAAATTGTCAAAAATAATTATTATTCAGCGATTTCAATTCTTATTCTCCTCCTAGTATCAATAATTCTAACTAATACTAAGTACTTCTACTAACCCCTCCACGTGAGCCAAGGTGTTAGTAAACCCAGCTAAGCTCTACGACCCACCTTCTACATCCTATCGCTCCATGTAGATAACCTTCAACAGCACTCTATATTTCCCATTTACAAATACAACAATAAAAAAAGTAATTGTCTGGCACCAGAAACGTTCATAATACATTAAGACATATCAAGGCAATGTAATACTCATCTGGGACAGTGACGTCATCCAGAAGCAACTTACCAACGTTCTTACAAGGCGACGTGCTTTCTAATGACGCAACTGAGTCTCGTCTCCAAATCCAACCACTCTTCTCCCACTAAAATATATCTCTTCACCAATGAAAAACCAAAAATGAAGACAAGTACGTTCGAAAAATCCTCTACCTATCATTGGTTATACTACTTATTATAGAATGTATACGACCTCCCAACACCGCTTTTGAAGTCTTGCTGGGTTTCGGTTATGTCGGTGGCGCTATGGTGTGAATTTGATTATAGGGTGTAGTATTTTAAAGATAACGCATGATATACTAGTGTGTCTCTATCCCTTGTATGGTAGTAGAATCATACTCTCCCGCGACGTTAGGTCTCCGAGTAAGCATCATACATCACCAAAATGTGAACACGAATTTTGAATAACAGGAAAGTCTTGTAACTGTACTCAGAGAAAATGTAATCTATGAAAAACGAATACGATCGGCAACGCACGGTCTTTACTAGTTAATTGTAAAGTAGCAGCAGAGGATACTATTTTATTGTCTTGAAACGCGCAGATATGTCGTTTGTAACTGCTCTCCAGACAATACGTTATTAAATATTCTATTTATTTATTGACAGTCGAACTCACTTGATGTTGGTAAAGGGTTTGTACACAGAGTAGTCAAAGCATTTACTTCGCAATAATCCATAAGTGTACTTCGCGTTGTGTTGTCAGTTCATTCGGATTTCTGTAAACTTAAATCTGTTGCCAACATCGGCCATCAAATTAATTCACTTGTTCTTATATCGATATTCGGTTCTTTGTGCATCGAACCTGTGGAACGAATATTATGTTGTATCTTAGTTTGATGTGTTATTAACTTGAATTGTTTTCCACGAGTAGTCGCTTTGGTTCGGATATTTCTTAAATCCGTATAAGTTGGCAATTCGTATTAGGAAGCCATATTGAAATATCTTCGGTAAAGTCACGTGACTTTGAGTACACCCGATCGGTAGAGGGAAGGAATCTACACAAAGATTAATCTTCAAAACCATCCTCACGAGAGTAACATACTCTTCCGCAGAAAGGCAGAAAAAAAAAGAGGTAGGATGAACATTGCTGTAGAAATGGGGAGCGTGGGGAGCGGCGAAATATAAAAGCGTCCGGATGGTCGCGCGTCGCACGCCGGCTGCATAGAAAGTGTCTTTTTGCGAAGGTCCCTGTGCCATAAAGCCTTTTTCTCCGCCGCTACCGCTTTTGAAACATGCGTTGTCTTCTTTCCTTCTTCGTGACCGCCTCATCTTTTCTTGTTCCTGCAACGCACTGACTCCACTGGTCTTTATTACACTGGGTCACTAATTTTCCAGGTCTATTGAGGCATTTCGTACTCATTGTGGAATATTTGTTACGTTTCACTGATACACGCTTAGAATATACTGCTATGCACTTGGCGATCACCGTTACGCGAATACATTTTTTATGTCATTCTCCAAAGTATCTATAGTTTTATAAGACTGAATTGTTCATGGTTAAATGAACATATTTCATAACAAACAATATAGCTACGGAAATTTAATGATACGTTAACATCGCAGAAAATATATCCATAGAATGGCAGGAGTAAAAGCATGTATTTTGATAAGAAATTGTATCATTGTCAAAGTACACCAGCTTTTCATTACGCTTTAGCAACAAACAAAAATCTTATATTCTCTAATCAAAAAACATATTTTTGTTATAAATTAAACAAAATGTTTTGTTTGTTTGTTTTTTTGCGATTTTTTTCATACCATAGTTCTGTCATTCTTCCATCGAAGTGTCCCAGGGGAAGGATCATTATGCTTGTGATAAGCTTAGAGTGATGAAGGGAGTGCGAACTTTAAAAGTGATAAACAAGTCTATTTTTTGGCCTTGACAGTCCTATTAAATATTGAAAAATATAAAGAAACATTAAATGACAACAGGATTTTAACATCAATACTTAAGTTTTATAAAACGCAATATTATATAATTAATAATAAATTTAGAATATTAAAAAGTTCGTATGATTTTAATAATATCACTCGTCAGAGGAAATCAAGGAAATGTTACTCTTTGTGTTACTACGTAAGATTTCTTTTTGATATTCGTAAGGAACTACATGGCTTCTTGTCTGCAGAAGTTCAGCATAGGGAAATTTGCTGCAGGGATGCCAACATGGCTACTCATTCAGTGAAAGCGTACTTAATGACTTGGACTGCGTCTCCTCTCTTCGCTTTTATTCTTGCCCCGTGGGATTCTCCTCGCCTCGTGACTACCCCTTCCTCTCTATACCGACAACGCCAACACCATCGACGCACAGTGGGACGATGTATCATGTTCTCTGATACGAATTCTACACGAACGTGAGATATTTGAGGTTTTCTGGGTTTCCCTCGAATGCTTAAGATAGATTCTGGGATGATCCCCAGATTGCTAACCCAAAGTAGAATTTATCCTCCAATTATAGTTTTGGTTATTCATGTGTGTATGTTTTATGTTGTATGAAAGTTTTATTATTTTATATTATTGTATATATACAATAATAGAATAATANATAATAATAATAATAATAATAATATATATTGTGTGTATGCAAATAGGGGTCAGGCGGAAGAGCAGGACTGATGGCCTGAACCTCATCACAGAATAAAGACATATTATTATTTATTTTATTTTAGAAACGTTACTGATGTTGCAAAATAAATGAGATTATATTTTTAATAATTTCTATCATTAACATTTTGACCCGGAACCTTCTCCGAATTTCCTTCGGGTTGAGGGGTATTTCAGGTATTTCAAGCAGGTTCTCCGGACTCTTGCCTATGATCTTATTAACACAATTATTCTATTTAATCTTTAAATTCAAGAGTTATTTCAATACTTACGATTTATAAACAATATTTTCCCTCAGAAATTGACAGTGCAGGTAAGTACTGAATTGATATTGCTGTCAATTACTTCCATACTTCATTTAAATTTATCAATGACTTACATTTTTATGCCCATGAATTTAAACACGCTCTTGAAAGTAGAAACCGGTTGGGGAGTGCAAGACTAGACCATTTGATTTGCGTAGGTGATGACGTCGACACTGAATATGATCCTTATGTTGACGTAGATTTGGACGATAATAGTTCGGTAGAAATTCTCATTCCATTTGGAGAAATAGGCCACGAAAATGAGGTTACTTAGGAATTTGTTTCTATCAGCTTTTATTTCTTATTATCCGGTACCAGATTGTATTATGTGCCGAGGAATCCTTGAGAATGTCCAATTATTTCCCATTGTGGTGAAGTTTTTGTTATTAACGAAAAAAATTAATGAATTTTAATAACATTTTCCGAATGACGAGGAAGACAATTTCAATAAACTAAGGGTCGGTAAACCGTTCTGAAAGGGGATAAACGCATCAGTTTACCCGGACAACAAAGCAGAGTCAATATACATGTACATGTACATACATAAATAACTTGTACATGTAATTTTTTGCTTAAAATTACAAACATATTGACATTCTATTAGTATTATAACTCGCAACCAACTTTTTATCTTATCTAGGAACTTTTGCTGAAATTTTTGAATCCACCTTAGGGCCCTTGATCGGAATTGATGGGATGGTTCCTTGCTTGCTTCCGGAGAGAAAATTAGTTTTTTTTTCCTCCACGTGGTCATACGCAGTTTGTACTGTTTTTTGACAATAAATTTAAATTAAAAAAATTAAAATATATTTAGCTGATAACCATGATTCAATATCATTTCACAAACATGTTGAAAATATGTTGATCAAAATATACCGTCACGTTTAATCAATAATAATAAATTTAATAAAAAATCTAAATTATAATTCTCGGAAATCTAAAAATATAAACAGAATTGATTTTGTAGGAGATTTATCCAAAATGTGATTCTGTCTATCAGAATTGATTGGAGATGGTTTAAGAGTAGTGAACTTTCCGCTCAGAAATCATGAAGTAATTTCGTTTCAAAATTAACAATTAGAGGCGCTGAAAGATAAAATTTATATTAACAACAGTTTCTACCTATCGAGATTTATTTGTATCTCCAATATTCAACTACTAGATGTTCTAGTGCGTACTACAAAACCAAAACTCATAATTTCTTAAATATATTCGTGGCTTGCGAGTGGTTGTTGATGAACTCGTGCTCTGAAACTGTTTCTGTCGCTCATTAAAATCGGAAAGAAAATATTTGTTCACAAATATGGAAAAAAATTCATATTAAGTGTGAGGAAATAAATTACCAGAATTACTGAATTTCTTTATTAGTCAATACGTACTGGCACAACCGATTTCAACATTTCCTTCAGAGTATATTTTTCTTTAATCATGTTACGTCGANATTCACCGCAATCTATATTTTTCTTTATATATTTTTACGTTATCGAAATGAATATCTATAATTTTTTTGCAAAATGTTTTTTCTCGATGATTTGGATTGATGAAGTCTTATCATGTATTCAATTATTCATGTTTCGTATCAATTCTAATTTTTTATGAGCGTAAATGCTAAAATTTATTTCATATTGTAATAGAAAAATTTCGCAAATCGTTAATTAACTTACAAATAAATGAAACATTTATATTTATTTTTTGAAAAATAATATTCACTTGGAGTTTGTTAGAAATAATCAGTTTTGAATTGAACATTCTTGAATTATTTTCTTAGAAAAAGAATTTTTCACTAGAAAAATATTCTTAGTGAATTACATGTTACAGTAAAATATGATTGATACAATTGATAATGCAGTAAGGCATGGTCACGCTTCGGATTTGAAGTGAAAGTGAATTGATTTTTTATGCATAGTTCACTCTTTGTGAAAATGAGGGTTGTAATCCATTTTCTAATAATGCCCTAGAATAATAAGAACTCACTATATCTTCACATATGTAAAATCATTTTGAGTGGTACCAAAAAAGAACCAAATAGTACAGTGCATTAAAAAAACAGACACACTAGCTTCTTTAACTTTAAAATAGTAGCTTAAAAGATACATACATAAACAAAGAAGTTTGTCTGAAAATTAATGAGAGTTATACATAGTAATTGCCCACACAAAGTGCCATAATAACTCATAATTCTGTAGAAAACCCTCATGATTACTTGATTAGTGTACAATACAAATAATTCACCAGATGAGTCTCCTTCATGTTTCATTTCTTTTTGTTACATTTGATGATGTTGAAATAATTTTGATGACTTTCTAATTCAGATGGAGGATGGTCTGGTGGGTTCAACATGGACAGCTGGCGGTGAAGGAACTCAGGACTGGAACTAAATGCTTTGGTAAGCATGTGAAATACAATTTTTAATTTTTTAAAAATATCTCTGATAAAATTTTAACATAATTTTACGTAGATGGATTCGTTAACACGGGTTTGGTTCATATTAGTGGAATTTTATCTTACCAGTCTTCTATCATCATTCTCACGACTTGTTTGTTTGTCACTATTGAACTTAACCATTCCTTAAAATTTTCACCAAGTTCTTCCACGCGCATTTAACACTTGGTTTTAATACGTTTTTTTTCACATTTTTATAATTTTTGTATTCATTTTTACTACACCAGTGATAATGTTTTTTCTACTATTCTTCCGGTGTCTACTTACTTTGTCAAAACTAATGCTATTACAACGACTTATTAGATGTTATGCTTGTTACAACGACTAAGTTCCATTTCATAGATTTTCGATCTTATAAACGTATTTTCCAGTCGAAGGAAACAGTAACCAGTTTGTACGCTCATCAAACTATTGTACACTATCCAAACATTATTTCAACTATTTTATATGAAATAATTTATTCAAAAGATATTTTTGCAGGACTTCTTTTTAAGTCGCATTGAAATATTACTCACAGTAGCTCAGTTTCTTAGCATTGCTTGTTTGAATTTTGCACTCGCTCAATTACTCTTTAGTAATTTTTTCTTGATATCTACTAAAATTTGTGATTACAGTACAAAACACTCGTCAGTGGTAAATTTGCTTTTGGAATTGTGTTGCCAGATACGAGTACTAGTAAATCAGGATAATATAGATTTATGTAGGTTTAAGAGGGTATGAAGTAGTTCATCCTTAGACAGTCTTCTTATCATATAGTTTAGTGATATTCGTGACATTCAAGTGGTGACATTCAAAATTCAACATGTCTGTCCCGAGAAATAAGAACGTAATACAATCTATATAAACCTCATACGGAAACTGCCAGTTCGAACATATTTGACTTACATTTCTGTATCCCAGAATCGAAACGCGTAATTTTTAATTGTGGAAATTTAGTGGCCATAAAAATAACGTATGCACGAGTAACAAAATAAAGTTCCCTGCAAATCCAAGTAAAAATTTCTTCGAAATTACTGGAAATATAATGCAAGTTAAATAGTGAGTAGCCCAGCTGCGCGATGGGTGCATTGCAAAAACGGCGTACGGTTATGATGACAAAGCTGTGTACCACTGAATAATTCATAAGTACCACTATAAATCCAAGTGATAAAAAAACAATCTCCAAGTTTTTCTTTCTTAGACTTTCAGTGTTTCCTACCACTGTTCGATGTCACAGCGTTCGCGACTGTTGTCGACGTCATTGTTGCCATTGAACACGTCCCCTCTGATAATCGTCCGATCTCTGCCGGTTTGTCGCGCCTTTCCGTTTGTCCGATCTCTGCCGGTTTGTCTCCAGGGGAATCGCAGCTTTCTCGCCTTCCCCCTCTCCACCACAGTCGTACCAACAAAGTCGTCGGTGCACAGTTCTCTAGAGATCAAGGCGTACGCTGAGCGAGCGATACGTGTGTTTATTTACATTCTGCTTCTGTTGGTGGTCTTTGCACCGCATCGTGAGTATGATGTATAGCAGGATCAATTGGGACCGGTCCGGATAATCAAATATGCGGATTATTTATTCCAGAAACGAGTATTTTGAAGCTAGATATTAGTTGTTTATAAGAAAATTCATATTGTTGAGGAAAAAATAATTTAGTGATGTACATCTAACAGGATATAATATAAATATTACAGTTAGCACAGAACAGTAAATAAATATCAATAGTAACGTGTACAATAATTACAATAAAACAATATTTTTCTCCCATCTATCCGGATAATTAGGGCTCTAATGACCTTGACGTTGTACTGTACTGTGGTATATTTCATCCAAAATGACTAGACGTTCGTAACTTTTACGGCTATTGTCGGTTGACTGGTGATAACTGATAGACGAGGAGAGGATAAAGGTCTAGCAATGCTCCTTGAACTAGTGGCGTGATTGGAAGACAATGACTCAATTTTTAACAATTACAGTGACTCTTCGCAATCAAGTCACATCGCATTTTTCACGGCTACACCATTGTTGTTCGGATTTTATTACAAAGGCGTATTTTTCGTAACGTCATAATTTGAACAAGCGTTGATGACATTGGATGTCACATTTTGTTCGAAATTCTTGCTATTCTTGGCTGTTGCCAATATATTAAACGTTTATTAATGTTAGCTATGAAAATGTTAATGGATTAAGAGTCGTTTTTCGAAATGCAAAAATTACAACATTCGTAATTTTTATAATGTTTCCCCGCCTATCGATGTAGTCTAGTCGTTTAAGGCTAGTGTCATTAGGTAGGTCATCCGAAACATGACACGATAGTTTTCCACACATTTTCCAATTAAACATAGACGATATAATTTAGGAATTGCAGTGGCTAATGACTTTCAAATTAAATAAATACAATACTTATTCCCTCACTGGAATAAGCTTGAATCACTTTTTTAAAATGTGACCATGTAGCTGAATATTTATTGAACGATTCCAGTGGCACTGAACCTGGTTACGTTGAGTCGCAAATAAACATTCTTTTGCAATTAAATCACAATTATGATCGTCTACTTAAGTTGGGATGCAATAAGTTACATATTGGTGTGATCTCCGATTTGAAAGGGCGCATATCTAGTGTCTACAGCTACCATATTCTGGTTAGAAAGTATTGCACAAAACCATATGAGGGTTAATTCACGACCTCCATTGACGTCGTTCAATATAACACACCTTTTCTTGTCATGGACATCATTTTTTTCGCAGTTGTGATAAATCTTCATTTATGTAGAAAAAAACATATATAACAGTATAATATATTTAAAAAATTACGTATAATTTTTATATTGTGATCCATCTCATATGATTTTTACAGTGATGTAAATAATGTAATAAAAGTATTTTATTCCAATTTTTAACCTTATATTTGTAGTTCGAAATAAAAATAGAAAACTATTATTTTTCTTCCTTCCACGGGAGTGAAAAGATAACAAACAAATTTCAGTAAAATTGTTTAATAAAAACGTCTTTTCTAATTTTTCAAATTGTTCGATAAATTTCGCGATACATATTTTTAGTATAAAAAGTATAGATTTTTGTAAATGCAAACATTATTCTTTAAAATATATAATCTTCCTCTTGATAGTAACACAATTTTCTTATGTTCGACAATAGTTAAAATATTTCACATACAAACAAAATATTAAAAACATAATTTTTAAGAGTAAGATATAATAAACCATTCGATGTAGCTCAGTTATTTGATGTCTCATAATGAATATAAAATAACATACATCAATATTTTCTATCGTATTACAATTAAATTCGAAGCAAGATTTTAATTTACGGTCATAACTAATCAAATTCTTTGTTTTCAAAAATATATTCCACATTTTATATTGTCACTCCGAACATCAGCGAAAAATGGAGTTCTGACTGAGCTGTGATTTATTTCTCCACTTAGTTACATATAGATATTTTGTGTATCACAATTCATGATTTCTTGAACGTATTGATCATTCTGAATTATTTACACTCCCGGGATGTATGATCGACTATTTTAATGATTCGACCTATAAAATATTTTACTCCTCAAATAGTAAGTCACCTTTTCTGCATGAGTGTCTTTCCTTTACGTGACACTTCAGATACGCATTATGGTTGAAAAGAGTATCATAAAAATATTGTAACGCATTAAATGTTTTCTTAACTTCTTATATGAAAACTATTTTAATGTAGTGCGTCGATATCAACCGCTTAGCGTTTTATAATTGGGAAACTTTCACAAAGATAATTTAAAACAAAGTATTTCGTTCTATGTACTTAGTCCGCTAAAGAAGGTATATAATGAAGAGATATATACAAGGTATTATAGTAATTAATATCTCCAATAACGAAGAAATAACGCTTTAATAAGTTCAACTCTAAATTATATAACATACGTCATCAAAACTTATAATCGTGTAGACTCTAAAATTGATAACACCTGAAATATAGAAGTGAGATATATTCTCTCACTTTAAAGTATTTTTATATTAAGTTTTACAAATCAATTAGCATGAAAATTAATTTTTTTCTTAGAGTGTTCTTGTGACCACTTGAAGATACAACATATCCGGTGCCATTATTTTGTAAATACATCGGTATTTCCTTCCACAATTATTTATATTTCCCTTAAATTTATAAAATCACATATAAATGAATTTTATAAATATAAATTAATGTTTGTTTGTTTCTCCTTCATGCGTTCCTATACTATTCATCCAATTGTGATGAAACTTGAGCAAGTTGTTGTGCACACGCTCGCCAAAGTTTCTGACATATTACAACTACTCTGCAATAGTTGGATGGTAAAAATTTCGGGGCGACCTAAGGTGAAGAGCACAGCGCACTCCCCTTCTTCCTCTCGTAACAATGATTCACACCCCGGTTGATACAAGTAGAATTTGCTGTGATGGACGAAGTTCATTGCGACCGGGTTTTTTCGGGGGTCCTGTTTTCCCTGCCATTTATTACACCACAACATTCACTAGCTTCTGAAATCCTGTTTCAAAGGGATGAAATGAAGTGACATGAGTATTTTTTTTTTGCTAAATGTCACGAACTAATTAAGATAGCCTATCATCACGTGCTATTTTGTCTTCTCTACATTATAACAAAGGGTGAACAACATCACAAAAACTCCCGTGCAAAGATGGGGCAGGGTCGGTATAATCAAAGCACTAATGCAAATAGTTTTACTCTGAAGTTTCATTGTATTTGTTGGATAATAATCATCTAATTTTTTGCTTCACTTTTAATTCAATGCCTGTAATGTTTCAGGTAAATTCAGAATATATTTGCCACGTAATGTTACAGCCTTTGATCTTCATACACGTTGGTACAGGGAAAGCATGTATGTGACATTTCTACCATTCACCTGTACAAAAAGGTATGAGAGCACAAAAAAGCGAAAACATGCTGCATCCACAAGAGAAACAAGCAGCTGACGGAAATAAAAAATTCTCTAAGCTGCGGCGAATGGATATGTTCGTACTAGAACGTGAATGAAAGGGTTCAGATGCAATATGGAGAAAGATTTTCTACTTTTTAGTATATAATGAATAATAATTTCTCATAAATTAAAAACTTAAATAAGGTGAAATAATATTCAATCAAATAACTTTATTACCAAATTAGGGATGTAAAACAAAATACTGTGAATACGCACAGAAAATAGTCTGTAAATAATGAATTTACTCTCTAATTATAACTTTTATTCAAAAGGAAAAATAAAAACCACTAGAAAAATTGTTCTCGTGGGAAATGTTTTGGTATACTTTGTGTACAAATATTTACATATTCCTAGCAGGCATATAGTACTGGATGATCAAGTCACCCTCTCTGTGCTACAATGTACCAATTGTTATGAATATACAATATCTCTCTTAAATATTCATAATTACGAATTTGTAACTACATACAATTGAACAAATCTAAAATAATTTATGGTTATACGACTTCAAAGTAAACATGAATTTTGACAAGATGTCAGCACCCTTCAGAAAATAATTCTAGCTGCGTGTCTGATTCTGATATGTTGTCTTATGGCTCATATTAATTTAGTTTTATGTGTACTCAACTTTGGCACGGTTGTGTACATAAATTCTGTAGCCCCATCCTGGCCCGGGTTTTTCTCCGTTTTTCCTTCTGGTAGAGGCGGATTTATCATACAGGTTCTCTAGGCTTTGTCTAGGGGCGTGTTTATTGTAACAATAAATCGTGAATTTAGTGTTATTTCAATTCTTATGATTTTTAAACACTGTACTCAGAATAATCTATAGTTCGATAAAAATTTGTACATGTAATTATTTTGCGTTAAATTACAAACATATTGACATTCTATTAGTATTATAACTCGCAGCCAACTTTTTATCTTATCTAGGAACTTTTGCTGAAATTTTTGAATCCGCCTCTGCTTTAGGGCCCTTGATCGGAATTGATGGGATGGTCCGTTGCTTGCTTCCGGAGAGTAAATTAGTTTTTTTTCCTCCACGTGGTCATACGCAGTTTGTACTGTTTTTTGACAATAAATTTATACTATATACAGTATAGTTGTTAATTAGTTGGTAATGAAGAAAAAACTCTTAAAGACTATAATTCCTATTATTTTATAACGTAAAGAAAGTAATTATTGTATTAAGACTCACCAAACTGACTCATTTAAATTCAAATTTGTATTTCTTTTGTAGAATTCAATGTGCTTTATGTTCCAAAATCCTCTTTGGGATCTTAAACACTTCTCTGTCACCAATTAACATTCAAGTTTCCTTTGAGAAAAAAAATTCAAAGAGATGTCAACTTCTTTCTTTCTCTTAGCGAACCTCCAGGATTATGAAAGCATCTCTTTTCTGTCCAGTACAATGTCAAGCACTTAAATCTAGCACCTCATTTACATGAAGCTTTTGATCTCTCTCTGTGTCTGAACCCCTCTTTCTCTCGAAACATTTCATGCAAGATACATTTTCTTTTTCATCAAACGCATGTCATGTTTCCATACATAAGATTTGGATTAACCAGTTAATATTTTCGTGAAGTTAATTAGTGTTGGTAGACAATGAACGCTGTCACTCTGATAACTACGTACGTATTCTGAGAAATTATGGTTATTTATATTGAATGGGATGATATTTGAAAGACAAAGGTTTTGAGATGTATGTTTAGTTGGTCCTACTTCAAGTAGATTTATATAGAAAAACCTGGCCCGGGTTTTTCTCCGTTTTTCTTTCTGGTAGAGGCGGATTTATTATACAGGTTCTCTAGGCTTTGTCTAGGGGCGTGTTTATTGTAACAATAAATCGTGAATTTAGTGAGTTTTTTTTTCAACTCTTATGATTTTTAAACACTATACTCAGAATAATCTATATTTCTTTAATAACTTGTACATGTAATTTTTTGCGTAAAATTACAAACATATTGACATTCTATTAGTATTATAACTCGCAGCTAACTTTTTATCTTATCTAGGAACTTTTGCTGAAATTTTTGAATCCGCCTCTGCCTTAGGGCCCTTGATCGGAATTGATGGGATGGTCCCTTGCTTGCTTCCGGAGAGTAAATTAGTTTATTGTCCTCCACGTGGTCATACGCAGTTTGTACTGTTTTTTGACAATAAATTTATTTATTAAATTTATTTATATAATTTATAGCAATATAAATAAAAATATATTTTATGTATATGTCGTTAAATATTTATTAACTGAAAACATGCCTTTGCTGCATATATTGGAGAACTTTCTATAACGATATTCAAGAGACAGGGCATTTTCATCGTTTTACAGAGAGAAATCAAAATTTTATGTAATACGATTAAGAATGAGGTAATACCATAAACTCACACCACATATATTTATTGCACAAATTACTACAATTATTTACTTCCATTAAATTTGAAAACAAGGTGTTTTAGTATGTTCTGCTAAATCGACTTGTTTCCTCTATTGTACCCTACTATTTTTCTACTCTATATTTACAGTAATGGAAGAAGCCAGTCATCTTAGTTTGCTTCCTTTTCCCTTTCCGCAGCTCTGACCTGATTTTGTCTTGAAGTCCCAAGGAACTGAAGCGACGTAAGTTTAAAATGAAGTGACTTGAACGACTGAAACACTATAGTCATAAAGAGAGAATAAAAAACATTACGGACATTGCAAACCAAACAACTCTCGTTCATTTAAGATATAATCATTATAGGGTGAATCGATAAAAAGAGAGACTACTGTATTTGCCTTGGCGCCGTAATATGCCAAATATTTCTGTACAAATTTTTGTATGCTGTACTGATATGGTAAAGGAGAAAACTTAAAACGAGCGATCTAAGGCTATTGAACTTTCTTTCATTTTCTGTGGTGTTATTATTATTATACCTTCACTAGACAGTAGTAGGATAAGTAATTTTAAGATTGATCCGCCATGAATAGAATATTGGACGATATTCAAGTAGGGGTAATTACTCTTAACTACGTAAGAGATTTGTCAGATAGCATCATGGTCCCACGAAGTTCTGATTATAGTAGCAGCAACTGACGTAACTAAAACTGTGTGCTACACTGAGGGTCAAAATGGAAAAAGAAGTGCTCATTATAATAATATAGATGTTAGAATTTCTGTTTATTTTCATACCAAATTTGTGTGTCCATTTTCGAGATGCGCAGCGCAGAGACTGGAATTTCGAGAACTTGGAAATTCGGCAAGTAAGTAAGTGTATTCTGTAAGTGGGATCCGAGTGCACCAAACAGCGAATTTTTCGAAATTTATTTCGATTATTTTATTTTACCTTGAACGTATCTTGATTTTCTCGCGTAACGGAGTAACTTCAAGACCCAAAGATCCAGAATTTTCACGTTTTCCATAACAGATTTCTTGAAATTCTTTTGAGATTACTTTAGATTGAGATTTTTATATTATATTATGAACTCCCAGAGATGTTTAATTATTTAACGCATAATGTGGATTATACATTTCTGAATAATTGAGATTAGATGAGTTATACACGTATAATAATTATTATAATGATTATAACAATTATTATTATAGTAACGATATAAACGAGAAAAAAGCATAAAAAAACTCAATATAACAGCTTGCCTCATCAGTTGCAGGTTTTGTATATTGTTACAATATATTATCAATTATAACTTCGTTTCCTTAACATTTTCTCCTTTATATCTGTTTTAAAGTAATGGATAATAATAATAAAATAAGGAAACTAATGATCTTTGCACTTACAACCAACACACAATATTCAGACACGCAAGGTCGTACTATGTCTATGTTTTAAATGTCTAAAAGTTTCCTGAAGTTTTAACATCCACAAATTACATGAAATTTTGGATTTTTAACAGAGAAACACAACATTACATTAAGAGCACTACATTTGGAATATATGCCAGAACAATTTTTTTTTTCCATTTATTTATTTTGCCGTTTAAAAAATAAAAGAACAAGATGAAATATGAAAATTTTGGAGAATAATGGGAATGTTAATTTTTAATTCAAATGTAAGAAGTTTGAGTGTTTGATAAACTTATACAATTGTATGAAAAAGTATGTACAAACAGAATACATTGTTGTAGTGTAATATAAACCTCCGAATATTATAATTATTTGTTCCAGAAATATCTACATACAATCATGTTTTTAAAAAATTGTTCTAATTGACATCCATCACGTCAGAATTGTTCTTAGGTTCTACCGATAATTGTTTCCTTTTAAAGAAATTTACCTTGATAAAAAAATTGCAAGGTGTTTTCCAATGAATCGTTTTATGAGACTCGTACTTATAAGATCTAAATAATCATCAGGTTATTCATTTTTATATCAATATATATCACATTGCTGAATATAAAACCTTTTAAATAATTTATTTAAAATATTTTTATTTAAATTTATATCTTTTTGTTATTATAGAGAATTGGCGAACTGTTCACATTTGAATATCAATGTATTCAAAATAATACCTTTCGTCTCGCCTTCTGCGTTGTAAAGCTTTCGAGCGCTCAATTACCATCGACAAGCAAAGCAAAGCAAAGCAAAGAAAAATCATAACATAGTGGCAATAGCCAATCGTTACATTTACAAAAATATTCCCTTGTTACCGCCTGAGGCCCTTGACATTTGGCACGCACAATTTATTCAGATCGTTTGTTTCACCTCGAGGGTTTCCTTTCTCTTCCGCCAGACTTTCCTTTCATCATTTTTTGTTCATCTCCTTCCCCGTTTTGCTTAAAAAGAATCCTCGCCCGTGCAGTAATGGCTCTTCATGTCTGCGCCCGGTCGTCGCGCACAAAGCGGAGACGACGCGTAGCGTGCGTTTCTTGTTACGAGGAGGACAGTTGAAGGCGACGGCCGGCAGTCGTTACGCGCTCGAGGGCGTTTAGGCCGAGGGTAAACACGGTCTTCTGGATGGGTGGCGTGCCATCTCAGGAGACGCTGACTGTTCTCTAAGTGCGCCACTCTTTTAAACAGAAATAACGGAATTGTTTGTCTTCAAAATATTTTTGTGTATTCCGAGCACTTTGTTATCCGTATTTTATCGGAGTTATCTTCGTGGAAAACAAATTCACACCATTATTCTATGTTTTTCCGCACTTTAAAAGGGATGATAAAACACTAGTGAATCTCACTCAATCTTCTTGAAGTTACCCTGACGTATAGTGCCATACAAATTTTTCCTGTTAATTTGAATATTCTCCCAATGGATATGTTTTGGAATTCATCCTTTCCTTCCCAAAAATGTTAGGAAAATATTAGAATTGTGCTCCAAATAATTAATATCTTTGTTGAAAAGATATTATTATATCTTGCTTCTTAGAACCAGTTTCTGAAAAAGAAATTTTTTTATGATCAAAACGTGAAATGTTGAAGTGGTGTATCGTACAATTATTTCTTCCTAGATGGTGCTGTAAGATGGAAAGTGGTTTCATTTATTTGAATAAATAATGGTTCAGAATTTACTATAATATTTCATATGAAAAAGACGGTAAGTATTGCAGAGAACATGAATTTATGACCTTGATACAGAGGTTATTTAAACTCTCACGAAGTTTTCGTTTGTTAAATAATGTAGGATGTTGTGATGATCTTTAATTGCTAACGAATAAAACATTTTTATGCGCTATAAATAATCGTAAATTATTAAAGAATAAAATCTTGGTCTGTATATAATGAACATAGAATTAAACATATATCTTTAGGTGGATCATCCGTCTCTGAGACGGATGAACTTTAGTTGCTTGAGATCTGTGTATTACGACGTGAGTCTCCTCCCCTCTTCTGATATTCAATCGTCCAGGTGTCATTTGTTGAACCAACCAAATCCTCAATTTTCAGAGAAGCCTCGAATTTTAGAAATATACCCCGTCAGACCGTGATTCTACTAACGTGTGGCTCGCAATTCAGCTTTTTTCGACACATTCGACCATAAGCCATTTGTCTTATTTTTCATTGCATTGAATAAGTTATGGAATAATCAAGAAAAATTGATCATATGATCATTATTTATAAAGTAGAAATATCATAAACTCCTCTCTGTACCTACTTATTCTTATCACCCTCCCCCCACCTCACAAAAATAAAATAAAATAATATAAATAATGAAATGTCATGCACAAAATTGTAGCACGTGCTGAGCAGCGCACACGCAATCGAGCTCGGAAGTATCCTAAAAAGTTCATTCCAAAACCTCTGGGAGCCCAACTGTAAAGTAACTAAATAAAAGAAGAACAGAAAAACGTGTAATTCATTTATAGCTTTTTGGCTTATCCACAGAGTCCTTTCATCACTGATACTACTAAGCCCTTCTCTGAAGATCTCGTGACTAGAACCGCGACTGATCTGCGCAATATTGTTATATATGAAGATTGTATTGAGTATTATTATTTTTTGTTATTTAGTAAGTCAAGGCACATCAAAATGAACAAATAAAAATTACGTTTGTTGTTAAAGAGTGTGCCAACTATTCGCCTGTGAGTCGGATGTTCCCCATGACGCACAAAAAATAGATGATTCGGCTGAAGGGATATATGCGACTTTGTTCTGAGAGACTGGCTTCTTCGTTCTTCAGCGAAGAGAAAAAAAACTATTAGTCAGGAACTGGAAATTTTAATTGAAATAAATACAATAATTTGCTTTAATTGTGATGTTTAATTCTCTTTAGAGCTTGAATCATTATTTAAAATAACAAACAGAAATATAACCTTTGTTTTAACTCAGAACAATTCAAATAGAGAAAAGTTTCTTTATTGTTACAGAAGTTTTTTAATTTTTTTAATAATTTGGGAGTAAGTGACTAAGTAGCGCGTGAAAAAAATTGAGTCTCAGATTATACATCGTAAACTAAGGTACCTAATCCAACACTCAATTTTTATCACGCGCTACGTTTTCATGAGAAAATGAAAAAAAAACCTTTTTGTAACAATAAAGAAGCTTCTAACTATACTTTTGTCTCTAAGTCCACTTTTAAAGTAATGCTAAATAATATTTCTGAAGATACTTCCAAGATTTTGTACATTAATGTTAATATTCTTGCAACGAGTGTTATTACTTCACACACCCACAAAACCACACAAATTTTCTTTCCAAGTAAACGCCTTCCATCTCTTTTGATATCAGTCCACATTCATGTACGGATAGTTAAAAAATTACAATAAAATGAAGAATTTGGACCGATGTATATAAAGGTGGAATTCACGTCAATAAAGTATCAATTTTGCTGGAAAATATATATCTGATATTTAGATAGTTGTAATGATCAAACAATTTTAATTAACTATATTTTTAAACTTTGAAGTGAATGCGTTTTCTTACATGTGTAATTATATAGGTTGGTTTTTAGAGTTTGGACGCATTGCTGAGAGATATTCATTAATTTAGGAACTAAATCACTTTTGAAAATTTTATCTATGTCTTCGCTTTCCACTTCAACTTTCGTATTTCTGAAACAAACTTTTATTATGTTTTCACGTAAACGTTTATATCATAGAAACCATACACTAAAATCATAATCATACAATATTTGATTCTCCTTGAGAATTCAATACAAGTAAAATTTGCACGGTTATTCTGTTGTATAATTACAAATACTAACTAAAAATAAGGGATTAATCATTAATTTATTTATGAAAATATAAACACCAAATTGAATATTAAACACACTTCCTTTCTCTGACTGTCTTAATACATTATACAAGGGAAATAAAATTTAGTGTGATATTATAGACAATCAATTATTAATATCTGTCTTTTATTCAGTAACAATCACTTCATTATCAATGTCAATATCAATTTGTACATATTATATGTTATCTTGAATTGAATGGACGACGACGTTAAGGTCCAGATACGACCTCCTCTTCAGGTTTACATTTCTAGTCTATTATGCAAGTAAAAGGTTTTCGTGAGAACACATCGTCAGTACTTTAAAATATCAGAATTTTTGATTCATTGTCAATTTGTATAAAATAATCATTATCAGTAATATGATCTATAACCGTTTTATACGTGTGTTCTTGTCAACTCTTAGTCAGACAGTTCAACGAAATAGCGCTTAAAACTAATTGCTAGGACTAAGGTAATACACTCCAATATGCAACTGTTGAATTTGCATAAGAGAAGGAGTTAAAGATAAAATAAGAGAACAATTAGTAAACTTTATGTGAAACATAAAATAGCAGATAAATTTCATTTATGAAAGATGAAAAATTTGGGAATTTACGTACGTAAAAGATAATGACAAAATAAACCACCTACCGATAAGTAAAGCAAAACTGAATATTCCTGTTTTAATAAGATCGAAAAATTAATGAATAATGTTATATGACAAAAACGTTGAGCGGAGGAACCAGAGTTCTCGTCTCTGCACCGCAGTGGCAGAAAGTTTTCAGAACTCCTGTAATCACCACTTAGAATGCAATGATCACCATCTGGCAATTACAACTTTTATGGAACAAAAAGTCTGGCAACAGAATTACATAGTAATATCTTGTTACCTCCAATTACACTCGCTCTAGGGCCCAAGTAAAATAACTCAAACCCAAAAAATAGGTCTACATCATTTAAATCATCAATGCGAATTGAATTTAGATGAATTGTGCTACAGTTGTGTTTTAAAAATAATATAAGGCACATAATATGCATTTGTTTCTTAAAAACCAAAGAAATATATCTCAAATCGTAAAAGTTATACTTGCTTAAGTCTTAAGAAGTATAGTTAGCGTCGAGATCGTTCACCATTAAATTATAATATTCTTACGAAGCTTCCATATCATAAAAAGTCTCAATTTCTAAAATAATACTTTTTGTTGTTTCTTCTTTGTCATGGCTAGTTCATCTCACACGTACCTTTAAACACTGTGGAGATACGAGAAAAATAATTTTCTGATCGAATTGCAATATTTATTGTTAAACTATCAGCAACGCATTTTATTTTATCCACAGTCATGGAATATTGCGGACCCCCAATTTTTGACGATAACTTCCCGTTCTTTACGTTCTAGAGAAGTATTGTGTTTCGAGTCTTCATGATTCGATTGTTTCTATAAATCTCCAATTGTTTCCTAGCGCCTGTATTGCTTCTCCGTCAACTTGTGTTTCAACTTGGTTTCGCAAGTCTACGTTGGAGGCGCTCTTGACGAACATTAGGGCTAATAAATAATTCCGCGTGCACATGCCCGCCTCCCCAACTCCTCCCTCTTCTCCGGTACCGTTGCACCACCCCTCCCCCACCCCCATCCCAACGAGCGAAGTGGCCACCTTCGGTTTGATACTCAGGAGGGATCAGTGCTACACAAGCGAGCGTAGTGTTCTGGCTGCGCAGGAACAGGGTGCGTCCTGTTTGGTCTCGCTCGTATCGTCTTTAAAGGGAACCGGGTTGATATTGGAGTATTTGGAAACGTGTAGTTGGTGACAGGAAAGTAAAAATTATTTCTTGTTTCTCAGAATCAAGGGAAAAAAAAGTTCAGTGAGGTACACACTTCAAGTTTTTTTTGTTTGTTTTTTGTTTCATCCAACAAAATATACACTGCGATTCTTAACGGACCACGGGACATTTAAGTCGTAATTAAGAAAGATTGGGAAGTTCGAAGATGATACCTGTGATTGCACTGGATGACAGGAGACGTCTGACCACATGCTCTAGGATAACCCGATCAGAAAGAAGAGCAGAAGACTACAGGAAGGAAGATATATTGAACAGGAGAGACAAGAGTCAACTAACTGAGATACAGACAAAACATGACCTATATGAAGACTTTGTGGGAAAGATACGAGTACTTAGATTACGACAGACGCTCGAATAGTAGTAGATGATGCTCATGCTTCCTCGCTGGCGAAGACGGACAACACCAATGTGGCTACGCTGCGCGGTACTGGAGTTCAAATAGATAATGATCAATGAGTTATGAAGAACCTTGTTTTGCACTGTAATAGAGACAAGGTGGCCATGGGACCGAATAAAATACATAAAAAAATAAAAATATCTCGTAAATTTTTAGAATATTGCCAAAACGGTTGGAGTGTTGACATTTAATGATGACACATGCATATAAAATATTGACGAAACAAACAGCTACTATGAATGTCATCCGAACAACACCGAAGAACATAAATCTACGGCAGGATGTTGAGGAGGTAAAGTAATGAAATTACCCTTTTATTAAACTGAACTGAAAACATATTGATGAACAATTAGAAAAATGTAATTTGGGTTGCATACCCTTCAAGGAAACATCTTTCTTCTTATTTCCCTATGGTCCGTGGGGTAAATTTTACACAAATTTGCATCCAGTTGCTCGGAGTTCCCTCGACAAAGGTTGTGGGTAAAACGTCTTACATGCTGCTGATCTCGCACGGCATCTCGCCTTAAAGTCTTTGACATCACGAATACCGATACTAGTTGAGCAAATGAGCGTAACTTGCCTCTGCACGGACAACTAAAGAAAGAGCTATTCAACTGTACATGGTTTCATTGTTCGAATAACAGTTTCCGGGCAACGTCCAGTCGATGATAAGGGTTGCTACTTACCGTGACGTTATCAATTATTGCGTTCGGAGCACAGATAAATTACTAGATTCCTGAAAGAAAATTGATTTACAGAAGAATACAGTTTCTGATTATTTCTGTTTTGGAGGATAGGAAAAAAAATATAAAGTGAAACAAATAGTGAGAGTATAATCTACGATTATTGTTTTCATTTACGAAATCCAGACACTTTTTGTAGAAAAAGGACAAATCTATTTGTTAACTTTTCACTAAATAGTTTATAATTTCTTCTTTTTCTCTTCCACCATGTAATAATAACGTTGGGTAGCATTTAAAGTGTCTGAAATTGCAAAACGTACCTCAATGACTGGCAAAAGATGATACCTGTGGAAACTATGCCAGCCAAATCATCAATTGTCAAATTTTTCAGTTTAGTTTTATATTTTTATTATTATTATTTCCGAGAACTGTAGTGGTTCATATATATTTCAAGTCATAATGCGTCCAGTCAAGTCGATTAAGAAATATTTTAAATAGAATTCTTAAATATCAAGCGCTCGGCAGTAAATATTTCCCGTGGTCGGAAAAAAAGAAGAAACTATTTTGTTCCATTACTTGAAACTAGACGAGACAATTGCTTGATAACATATCAAATTTTATTTCAATATGGTCCACCCTTGTCCCTTATCCTCTTCTTATCACTTTAATCAGAATATTTGTTAACATTCGGTTGGTTTCGACCTCGGAATTCGATATGAAATTTGTTATTTGATCCATACGCATAAACAAAATCCCAGAATGTTTGTACTTTTTATGACATTATGCACAATTGATGTTCAAAATTACTCTCTACGTGAATTAAAAGAACAAACTCTACCTGTCCACCTTATCAACTCGTAAAGACGAATTAATTAAGGGTAAATCTTGTCTCGCTCTTTTGCCACTACAGTGTTATGTATAAGGAAATATTTTAAATGGTAAAAAAATACTTTCCGTATTCTATTTCTGTCCCTGCGAAATGATAATCAAGAGATAAACAATTTACATAATGGAAAAATTCCCAGGAGGATCCGGGAACAGAAAAATGTTTTGTTTTTATCAATAATTGAAATATGTCTCTATCTATTCCATAAAATATACAAAGCCAGGATGGATAATGTTTGCTGAAAGACATATCAATTCAGTGATTGAATGTAGAACTCTATCCTTTCAGAGTTTAAATAGCATTCGTGTTCATGCATTTACTCATCTACGTGAAGATCAAAATAATTTAATTAACTACTCAAATGGAAAATGTGCAGCTGAGCTCCGTCAGGTACGCCCCGCCACGTATCTTCCACAGGTCCGGAACTCTGTGTCATGTGACCGTAAACGATCGAACACTCCTGTACTACTATTTGAAATACGGTAATGTTATATAAGTAATATACATACTCGAAATGTTATCAGTCATAATAATTACTTGTGATTGATATTCTTGCATTCTGGCCAACAAATAAATAACAAAATTAAGTCATTTCGCCAACGTTTCGACAATATATGGCATATAAATACCAGGCACTTATCTTCATGATGACCTCACGTATTTTACACAAAATGACGCACCTAACATGGAGCATAAATAATATACATTTAAAATCAATCGTTTNTAAAATCAATCGGACGAAAACATGCAGACTTAATGTAAAATAAGCGATTTTGATATTCATTTTACTTTTTATTGTACAAAGTATTTGAAAAGTCACGTAATCCTGAAGATGTTTTATGGTGATCTTTTGGTGAAAATATCCACTTTTGGTGTCTTTGATAACGAAAGAGTGATTTTCAGAAAAACCTCTGTTTGTCCGTCCCCTCCGTAAGTGCACGGCAATTCTGCTTTAACGGATAAGGAAATTTAATTCAATTTCTTGTTTAATGTGATATCAATGTTTTCTATTCCTTAATTTAGTGAAAAGGAACAGTTTTCTCATTAACAAAATTTATAATCAAACTATTTATTATATCCTTTGCAATTTGAGAGTGGAAATTTTTTAGAGTGTTTATCAAACTCAAACTACATGAAAATTATTTCATTGTTGCTTCCCCAAGACCAAATATTCTCTGAACCCATTCTTGCTCATCCTCACCTCCTGAATCTTAGCCGATTCCAACGTATCGTTTATTCATCGTCTTCTCAAGTGAGAACAATTACAATATTATTTATGCCAAATTCTCCATACAACGTTAAAAAATGAGAAATTCCCGTGTATTTGCATATTGTTGTCGACGTGTGGGAGATACCCTCTCCTGGAACCTGACTGAAGTGAGATCCTAATTAGTGAAACCCATCTAAGGTGAAACCCTCTTCAAGCAAAGTGAGTTTACTAAATATAATAAAAATATTAACTATATAATGTAAAATTAAAAATATCATTGAATGTTTTAAAGTTGTTTTCTTAGCAAATTATTGATTCCAGCTATAAGAAATGTGTTTTATTCTGGATTCGAGAAGGTTCTCAGATTAAAAGAAAATAGTTAATAAGAAAAATATGGCACATGAATCTCATTTGCATTAAGAGACTGATGATGATGATTGTTATACAATCGAAAAAGTTCCTTTGTCAACGAAAACAAATAGAGAAACTAGGTACATTTTAGTTATAGTTCTCCAGTTGACATCTTACCACAGCCAAGAAGCGCTATAATATTACGAAAATATGAGAGTTCATAGATTCAAAGACCGTAACTTTATTTAGTTATAGAATATTTTTGATTCATAATAATGCATTGTAATGTATTATTCATTCAAAAATAATTTCGTATGTTAAGTAAATGGAAGTATGTATTTCTATTTGCGTATTTACCATACCGTTCAACGTGAATTAAAAGTAGTTTACAAAAAAAATTGAACATTTCTCTTTTCTTATCATCCCTGTTATCAACCATAGTTGTAAATATTTTGATAATTATATTCTAATCTCATGAGTTATGCCCTCCAAGAAACGAATTCTCCAAGAGGTTTATTTTAACTATTTAATTGTTTTGTATAAAACATTTTATAAACTACTCTTCTTTTTAATATTCTTTATTGTTATTCCTCAAGACGAAGCATTCTTTGAACCCATTCCTACTCATCCTATCGTTTATTCATCGGCTTCTCAAGTTACTGCCCTGGTTCCGCTCGCGGCCGCAATCAGCGCCACCATCTCCGCTCATGAGGATATAATTATTTTGGGAATTGATACCACTCGGGGAAGAGGCGGCACAGGAGAACTTGCGACGGCCTTGTCGGTCTTCATTATGAATGTGATTCTAATGCATTAAGTGGAAGTTGGAGTGCGTACTGCAAAGTTGGAGAGGATACCTCACGGTCGCCTTTACTTGGATAAGCGCTCTCTGTCGCTCAGGCTACAAATGAAACGAGTGTGGTCGCGTCACGTCATTGGACTTGTTGCACAACGGAATACGTTTATTAGATATAAAATGAATTTATTGAGCTAATATAAAAAAGACGGAACTTTAAATGGTAAATTTATCTTCATAAAAATGTACTGTGGAAGACACAAGGTCCCTTAATATCAGGGGAAAATAACCTTGAGATAAGACTGTTGAAATAACAATTATGGATGTGCAATCGTTTCGAACAGTATAAGATCTCCATCGATGATATCTTCATAGTATAGATATAATGTTGAGCATAAGTGAATATTAAGGTAAATTGTAATATGATTCAAGGGTTATGCAAATAGGAGATTTACAAAAATTACACATGACACAAATATTAAATAGTTCTTATCAAGTAAATACCATAAAATTAAGTAAATATTACATTATAAGACATCAGAAATATTTTTACGAACAATATCAAACTGAAATGTAATTAATGAACACTCAAAATAATGTATGTCCACATAACGTATTTTGCATGTTTTTGAAATATGAAATGGTATACTGTATAAACATTCAAACAAAATAGCATTGATCTTTGTGCATTTTTAAACTATTAGTTTATTTAATAAGTGTCTCTTTATAAGTATATGATAGTAATTTTCATCGTTTGCATCAGAATTATAGCATTGTAAGATATTTCTTACTATGAATCTAAATATCTAATTATTGTATCGAATTATCTTTTCTTTTTTTCTTTTTTTTCAATTTGCAAATTATTGGCTGAAATGCAATGTAACTATTTTTCTGTAAATGTGTGTATATGGGTGGATAATTGCCAATAGCGCACCTAATACAAAACCTCGTCAGAATCTAAAGGCATTATTATTATTTTATTGTGCACTTGTTTTTGCTCTGTTTGAACAGGTAGTTAAGGCGGGCTTATTCACCAAGCCGGAAGTAAAATTTAGTCTTAGTTGAGACTAAGAAATTTCCTTGTTAAGTGATATGTTTGTAATATAACGGATTTCTGAATTTCTGGCAGTACATTTCTGGTCAATGGCAATTTTGTAGGATTCCCTTTCAGTGTTTTGGAAATAATTAAAACTTCATTTCGGTTCCAACAGTTGCTCAAATTATTAGGGGAATAATTAATACTTCATTTCGTTTCCAACTCTTATGAATCTGTCTTAAGGACCGGATATTTTTGAATTTTTGTTTGTTCTGTCTTTTTTAAATTGTCAGTGGAAGGAACAGGTATATCAATAATAAAAGTTTTTATTTAGATTTATCAATTAATATTATATCTGGTTTGTTATGATCTACTGTTCTGTCTGTAATGATTTGCTTAACCCAGTACAAAGTAGAATTTCTATTTTCTAAGACAGGTGGATCGAATTTATAATAGGGGGTAACTGTTTCAACCAAGTTAAAGTTTTTAGCTAGCTGTTGGTGAATTATTTTGGCCACTTTATTATGTCTGCAGGTGTATTCTAGAGAGGTGAGTACTTGGCAACCCGAAATAATGTGATGGATTGTTTCATTGCAGATGTGGCACGCCCATAGACGTTCTCATGCGGAATTTTTTTTCTGTAATATCTACTTGGAATTGCTTGATCCTGCATAGCACACGTCAGTCTCTGCATGGAGTTGACCGTGTTTTAACCATAAAGTTGATTCTTCCTTGTCAACATTGGCATCCTGCAGAGAATTTGGGAATTGTCCATATAAGGGTTTAGCGAGCCATTTTGCACCACGGGATTTTATATAATTTATTGGTAGTTCAAAATTTTCCGATAACTTGAGGGGAATGTAATCTTTATCTAAACAAACAAGTAACTGATGAAGAGGGTCGTGACTACTCTTGAAATAATTTATTAGTTTTGTAATTTGCGAATGACAAAGATTTGCTACGTCTAAAAACCCCCTTCCCTCTTCTGACCTTGGCAGGTAAAGATGGTCAACATACCTTTTGGCGTGGTGTCTTCTAAATTTTGTCATGAGAGTGCGCGTTTTTATGTTGATGCTGTCCAGATCTTTGTGGGACCAATTAACAATTCCAAAAGTATAATTTAGAACGGATACTGCCCAGCTATTTATTGCCATAATAAGATTTTTTGCATTTAATTGCGAATTCAATATTTAAGTGAGCCTTTTATCATACTTATTTTGGAAATACTTATTGAGGTCTGAATTGTCAAAATTGCGATTTTATCATTATTATTTTCTTTTTTCTCAAAGACAATTGTCTTTCTTTGGGAAGTACAACATAGTTCCAGGTTGCAGCCAGCTTCCTCAAGAACAAGTCTTCCATTGTAGATCCCTACAAGCAGGATGAGGGCTGTACCTTGTAGGGCAATTTCTTGTAGTTCCTAATCTTTAATCTTACGTGGGAATTTTTCAAGTTCTTTTTCCAACCCTCCCAAGTCAGAACCTAACCCACTTATGATGATGGGGATAACATCAGTCTTAACTCCTCACATTCGACTCACTTATATAGCCAAATTCTTATACTTCAGCTTTTTCTCAGCCACTTTTGAGACAAGATTTGCATCACATGGTATACTAACATGAATATTATTATTATTATTATATTCTCGAACTATTATTTTCATCATTATCCTAATTTGCGTATTGCATGTAATGAAGAATGATGATGATGAATGTTGCATTTTCTGAAGTAATTAATTCAATCCGTAAAGAAAATTAATATTTAAAAATATGTTTCCCCACGGGAGTGTAAATAATTTAAATAAAATGAGAGGAGAGCTACTTACGCAGCAAGTGAGATTGCATGAAAAATTCGAAATTCTCCCAGTTTGTATTTTTATTGGGACATCTTGACTTGTTAATAACAAACCATCTTCAAGATCTAATTCCATATTGCAGAACATCTGAAAGGCAAATTTGGGAAGTCTCGTTAAACTTGAAGGATTGAACTAAATATATTAAAATCAAGTCAAGCTGATTTTCTTCGCACCAAAACTAATAAATTGTTGAGTTCATTATTCAAAATTGTTTTCAAATATGACATCCAATTTAATTTGGTAGAATCGTCGTTAATTCTTAAAATCCACTCTGCAATCGAAGTACTTTACTGCTTCATGCAGTAAAGCAAAAAGATGTCCTTCGCAAACATAATCCAAGGTAGCCTTCTTCCCGGAAGTTGAGATGGAATGAGTTAAAATTATGTTGAGTAGAAGACGTGGTTCTGTCAGCAAATATGATGTCCACAACATAATTGAACTCGTAAATAGAACTGATAAATTCTTCAAGAATGGATCTAGTATCTTCAAGAAATGAGCTTAACTTTTTTTTCAAGAGATGGATCCTGTACCTGGATTGGTATGTGTGAACGAATTTAGAAACTTTGGCTCATATTATTCATTCACATAATATAATCTTATTATTGTTCTGAGTGAGGGATGAACCTAAATGAGACATGTAAACGGAAAAGGTTCCATGAGCCAAAACAGGAAAAACGTTCGTTTGTTAATAACGTTCTCTTTGGCAACGCTAATGCTGTGATTATCGATATACGTTCCTCCAGTTGATAACTTAATTGCTGTGACGGTCAAAGAATAACATTGGACAACCATATATTATTCGATAATAGTCGGGGAAATTTATTTTATAATATATTTTTTCCTATTTTGCAATAATTTGTAGTAACACCAGGCAGCGATTGTTATCCGACATGGAACATACACTCTTTGGTTTATGTCCGTGGTACTTAAAGCGTTTCTTGAATATCACATGTGTCTTTTCGAAAATTCTCCATACTTTAATTATTTCGCACTTACAATAGTTTTTACAGAACATCTTAAGTTTAGATAAAATTTTATTTTTTTAAACCACCATAAGTCTCGACGATTGACCATGTAATCGACGTCGATTTTTCCATAATTTTTCATAATCAGTTTTTATCTGTATAAACATGTTTTCGACACTTACTTACAACGTTCTCCATTTAAATGTCTCAATTTCTCCTCTGTGTACATTGTGTTTTGTAATTGCGCTATCCACATGAAGTTAATAAGGACCCATCCTGAAAGCAATTTCAAGAGAAATTGTTTCGTTAGTGTATAACACTTAGTTCTTTTTGTCTTAACCAAGCGTTATAAGCTCCAATTTTTATTTTATTGACCGTGAAATACAAAACATAAGCATGATAAACGGGAAATTATTTTTCCATTCCATTGTCAATCAAAAATGGAAAAGATAAATCATTATTTTCATGGATGAACATAATGAAAGTCAAGAATATTTCATAACCTTAATATTACAAGTATGAACTTTTACACACTTGCTGTGAGGATCTTGTGAATTTATAACCACAGTCATTTGTTTCCCGTGGTGTACGTTTCGACGAGACGTAGATGCTCACTTATTTTTTATTCCTTTCGGAGACACGAAAGCTGAAAATGATAAAGCATTCAGATGTCAAATGCAATGCTTCGGGGAGTTCAAATAAATAAATAAATAAATAATGGTTTGTTGAATGAGTTTCCAATATCGTTTTGCAGCAACCAATCTTTCTCACACAAAAAGTCACTGCTTCTCTATTGGACGCATCTGGAGTTGTCATTTGTTTAGTTACGAAAAACAATATACGTGAGATCGTACATGTTGTGTTACTCAGTGGTTAACTACTGTGTGCAAGAAATAAAAGATTCAAATTAAATAATAGAACGTGTGTAGTTTCACCAAAATTGTATTTTCATAGAAGTAAGCATACATCGTACTAAAAATGGTAACAAACGTAATGTTTCATCCCTATGGCTTTTATTTCATGTACGTTTTAGAGATTTTAGCTTATAAAAGTATACAAATTAATTGTTATTAAAAATTATTTTTAGATTTTTGTAGGTTTGATGTTTATATTTGATTATTTATTTTGATAATTTTCTTTCTGTTAGCTATAAGTCTTCAGCGATACAATAGTTAATGATTACATGATTAACAATATAGCATTACTGTTAGTGTGTTATTTTTTTAGTAAGAAGTTCTGGTAGGCAAGTTTTATTGTACCAAACCTGCGTACAGGTAATTAATTTACCTCTGTAGGATTTTACTTAGTAAAATTTTCTGGTTCAATAAATAAATAAATAAATAAACTAAAACAGGTCTTGTGTAGATGAAATTTCCAATCGGATGACAGTTTTCGATTCCTTTATCTACTATACCCTTCTATAAGCTTCGTTACAGTTTTCCAAAAATCATCTTCTTTCTGTTCTTATAACATTACAATGACAAATGGTTTTAACTTTTAAAGTGGTAACCTGACCTGAGAGCAGATAAAATTTTCTTGTCACGTCTGTAACAGACCTTCAAACGAAATGCAACTCGTGCGAAAGAATAACACTTATATAACAATTTCTGCTTACAAAATTTTCAGCCATTTATGAGAAATTTTTTAAACAATATTCTTATTTTCATATGGTGAATGCTTTTAATAAAAGCGGAATAGGTCCTAAAGGACGAACATGAAGAAGAAGCAGTATGTGAATGAGCTTCATCGATACATTTTACCAGAATTACTCCACAAAACACGGAATGTTGTATCGAAAAAGGTGGACGGACGGAATATTCGAAACTACTTTTTCATTAACAGGAATCTCGAAAACGGATAATTCCACCCAAATTTTGTGATTGCAGCATTTCACAAATATGAAAGTTTCTACAAGCATTATTGAAAAAATGTGTAAATACCGAAAAGTTATTTCAACACAAGAGTCGTTGACATATTCAATTTGACAGTTGTATCCAGATTATGATTTATTCCATCCATAGAATTACAAAATACATCATAAATAATAATCTTAGGAATAACTGATCGCAATTACCAGTAGTAGTGGTCAGTGAGAAATTTATATCAACTTAATCGAAGAACAAAGCAATATTGTCCAGTCGTTACTATTAATTCGCTCTCCGTGGCGTTCGACATATTCAAATGCATTAAACGGCAAGAACAATTACATAGAGCTAAGACATAATTTTTAACACTTGTAGACCAAACAAACAAAATAACAAAAAAATTAAATCCTTTTTATTCTAACCGTATAAAATAATAGCATAAACATATTAAATTCACCATTCACCCTCAAGAAATATTCAAAATCGTCAAGCTAAAGAAAAATTTTAAAAAGATTAACTCTGGTAGTGTAAATAGCCTTTCTTTCAATTTTGATGAAAAACTGGATTGTATAACTGGAGCAAACGTTTAATTTCTTGTAGCAATTGGTTCAAGTATTTTGGTCCGATGTAGTGAAAATATGGCCACGTCTCCCATGAAACACCTTTCCACTCTGCGTTATACCCTCGAGCCCTTGTCGACGTCACTGGCATCACGTCAACGCCGAGGACGTCTGCCCAGCAGTTGCCACTGTGAGCTCAGGGGAACCGTGTCTTACCTGCCCTTTACATAGCAGCTTAGGGAGAGAGACAGCACTGCTACGCAGAGCACCTCAGAGAGATGCTGATATTTGCGGCTGAAGGAGCAGATGTTGCATCAGATGTCGTGGGAAGTGGAGGAGAGAATATCCATTGCAACCATGACATGTAATCGCCCGTCTCTGTGATTGAATTGTTTGTTTGTTTCTTTTTCATCCAAAAATGTAACTTGATAAAAACGTGTGTTGTCGGTTATCGTATTTGGTTTTTGTGTATGTGTTTAAACATTATTTGGCAGTATTTTTTTTATTACCGAAATAAATATTACATACGTATACCGAATGGATATCTTACAGTACCTCATCACTGTGGACTACTTCTCGTTAACAGTAGAATCAATTCATATGTATGTTTAACCTTCAAGCACACGCGCCGAATGCTGTAACTTCAACAAAAACGTGGATTCCACCCCGACGTAAATGTTGTTTAAATGAAGTAATTTCTTTTAATTTTCAAAGCAATTTTTTTACCACATTTTTATACAGCAAGTTTATGATTACTTACATGCTGGAAACCATCATATAAACTAAAAAACTAAATATATGAATAGCACATTTTTATGAAACTTTGTTGCATGTCAGGAGAAAATACTACACATATTTTTACCTCTTCTCTTTTCCGGAATTGTTAAAAACTTTTTTGCTAAAGGAAAAGTTAAACAAATAATTAGTTTCGTTAAAATAATGTTTTGCATTGAAAAATTTTAAGTAAATTACACACAAAATGTACTATTTTTTTTAATGAAAGTGAGAGAAAATAGCTTAAAATATGCTTTAAAATGTTAAATGCTTAAATGTTGTTGCATTGATGAAGAAGAGCATAAAAAGAAAATAATTTTATATTTCATGTTATTTCCGACCCTTGAAGCCTGGGGTTTTGATCTTCGAGAGAGATTCGTCATAACTTCCCATCACACATCCGAACAAGATTCTTATTCTCTCCTACTCTTTATCTATTCATTTTATCGGACACGCACACTTACCAGCTTCAAAAAATCAAGTAAGGAGTTCAGAACACAGAAGTAATAAAAATATTGAACACAATAAAATACTTTAAAGTGTGCTAATGAATCTCACGTTCTGACAACGAAATACTTCATGCTCTCAAGGTGCAGCCACGTCAAAGAAATACCGCATGTCCTGTTTAGCAACTGAAATTGCCTCACAGCGACCCTACCCCCACCACGAAAGTTGGGGGTGAATAGGGTAACTAACCGAGATGTGAGGGTGGACGTCTAGAAAGTGACGCATCCTTCGGCGCCTCGTCTCTGAGTGTTGTGCAACTGGAAATATTTTGTAGCGAGAACACAAGCGCGGGGTGCATCACACCCCTCACAGTAAGCAATGACTCTTTGATGGTAGGATAAGTGTGCGAAAACCGATTAAAGCTCAATGTGCTGAACTGGAGATGGAGACAGAGGGGTACACAGAGTTAAACGGCGAACGGAATTTAAATTTATTGTATAACAAACGAAAAACATTGCTCTGGGAAAGATTCCATTAGAGCGTGTGTGTTTGAGCGTTAAAAAATCTATTGCTATAACCATTAACTTTGTGATTACTTTGTTGCTTGCTGTTACTTACAGAGAATGCCGTAAACCGTATATGTTGTTCGTTCAATATGTTTGCATTAAAAATATTATTTCATTTGTATCTTCATAAAATTCAAGAAATCCTTATCCTTTAATAGGTTTTGTCACTTTAAACAATTAATAAATGTAGTCACTGTTTAATATTGTTAATTATCTATTTGCTGAGTTGATGTATTTTACTTCCAGAAAATATTCATAAAATTTGTGTTGTAAAACCACGATTTTCGAAACAGAAATGCTCCCCAGCCACTTCCCCGGTCTAGATCCATCACTGACAGGCGGTATTAATGTCCGCTGCAATTTTATCCAGGAACTTGGACGAAAACGTTTCTTAAGTCGCGTTGCGCAATAACTACCAAAGGAGTTGAAAAAAAAATATTGGCAGTCGTACTCCATAGAATTGAATATATCTACGAGTATAATCTAAGCAATGCTCTACATTGATTCTTCACACTTTAGAAATACAGAAATACTAAGAAGGGAAGGTACTTTTTTATAACATGTTTAGATACAAATGAATCATATACATACATGCATAACGCGAAAGCATGTCTGTGTTTGCTACCTGATCATGTCTAAACTACTGAATCAATCACGATGAAATTTGACAAGGAGATTGTTTAGGTGTCCAGGAATAGCAAAGGCTAACTCCTATTTTTAAAATGTGTGATAAGAAGGATAGAAATGGTTTTTGACATTAAATATCGATAAAATCGGGAAAAAGTTATATTTGCTTACGGTTAGATATAGGTGACGACTATGGATAGCAATATTGTTCGCCTCAAGGATATTCATGACAGAAAAATATCCCTGACAGCATATATCTATCTACAAAGGTTAACCTATATTATCAAAAATAGTTCATTCAAAGAGAAATTTATGCAGGAAAAAAAATAATCCAAGTCATTGAATTCATTCTGTGTTTTGTGCATTTAAGAACGATGAAAACGGCCTTATAAATCTAAACTTTGGACGAATAGTTTATTCTACAAGCGGTTTAGTTTCGCAACCAGCCGTTGCCGCTGCCTCCATAGTGTATTGCCTCGCGAGGACCTGACAAGCATTCGACTGGCTTTCTTCCCGGCGTGAGGTGCATGTGAAGCAAACGTTTTTTTCTTGCCATTTTCGACTATTCTTAGGTATAAAGTTAAAGTGCAGCATAACGAAAACACCTAAGCGAAGCCGGGATGGGTTGTTAGTACAATACAAAAAGAAAACCTCCTTGATCCAATAAGGGTTGAAATTTGTTCTGGAAGCTTTGAAGAGTGACTCTGAAAGACGACCTAAGATACTCGACGCAAATCTTCGCAGAGTAGGGTTTTGGCATGGAGGTTGGCAATATTCAGTAGAGTGTCTCAGCGATGAAATCTCGCGTCTTGTGGAGGTTCGCCGAAAGCGCCGTAGACGGAAGGCTTAAATTCGACGATCCTTGGGCTATTCTTTCGGAACATACTTTCGCCGAGGTGAGAGAAAGGTGCGGAAAAATGTAGTACCACTTTTGGATCGTCAATAATATTGTCTATTGTTACCTTGGTTGTTGTCACCAAAATATTTATGCGCCGGTTTAGCCATCATCTTTAATGGCTCAGAGGATCTACAATGTTTATTTAAACACAAAATACAAAGATTGAAACCCAAAATAGTATTCTAACAAATAATTGAATGTTATTAAACATATTTCGAAAATTTAAAAAATTCAGAAATATAAAAATGAAACATGTAATTGAGAACGGCAAATGACAATAAAAAAGAATAATATGAAAAAATGTTATCGGTTACAATAAATATTCCTGTTTTTAGTACTAGATTGCTATTTCTTTCTTTTAAGAACAGTATTAGTTGAAGTTGCACGCTTTTTAGTAGATTTCTAACTGGAAATATCTTCATTTTAGTGGTGTGGAGAATTGTAGAGAGTGGGTGTACAGAAATGTCAAAGTGTCGTCTGTTGTCAAATAAAAATCAGAGAAGAGATAAAAAACCCAAGTAATTTTGTTATTTAGTATAAAGATTTTTTAGTTTGTATTAATATTAATATTTCTTAATATGTAAACATAATATGGATTAAAACTATTAAATATGATGTCATACAGTTTATTACACTAGATCCAATATTAAATTGTAATTTAATATAAATGTAATAAGTATATTTTTATAATTACCGCTATACTGCAATAAATTTAAGTGTGTTTAATGTTATTTGTAAAATCATAAATTTGTAAGATATAATCTTTTAATTTAAATATTTGTCTGTAGTATTCTTTGCAAAACTTCTGTAATATTTTCTTGTAATTTATGTATATTGTACTTTATGTAATTATTTTGTAGAGTACACGTGTATTGTAATATATAATATTTGTGTTCGGCCTACAGCTGTCATCCTAATTGAAGTTGTTTTCTGGGTTTTCCTTAATTACTTAAGGATAATGTCGGAATGATCCCTAAAGTGATACTCTAAAGTAGGTAATAAAAATTCCTCCTATTATTGTGATATAATTTATGTACGTTTTTAAAAAATGTAATTGTTATTGGTATTATTAGCATTATTATTATGTATATCTTCATGAATGTATTTACTTTTATGTATTGATGTTAGTCGGGCGGAAGAACAGGTCTTTTGGCTTTTGCCTAACCATATAATAAACCAGTGTTTTATTATTATTATTATTAATATTTAAAAAACGTCTAAACTTATGTTGTTGTGCACTCAATATTCTAATCATAAATCATGTAATAATGAAAAGAGAACAATCGCATTTCTAAACCAGAAGGTCGAGCAGAGAACAATTTTAGAAAAGATCCTTCGAAAAAAGCGGAAACATGGTAAGGGTTTTTATGATACATAAAAACGCTCCTCTCTCCTTGCGGCATCTTCTCCCGACTCTTTGATGGGGTGGGAAGCGCACTGCGTAAGTCAGCTGTCGCTGGGGGCTTGACACGACACTGGATGCTCATGCGATCCGACAGGTAGCAGCACTAGCGGCCTTCAGAAGCGGAAGTGGTCGCCGTGAGAGCAGCTGGGTGCACGATTAACTATTCACCTCAGGCCTCCCTCCATCGCGTCTCCAAGACAGAAGTCTTCTATGCCTCTATTCTACGTCGTCTTTGCAAATAAATATAAAGGTAAAGAGGGGACAAAATAGACTTTAAATATTTGAAAAAATATTTTCCATTACAAAATATTTAAGGAATTATAAGAGAAGCATTCTAAGTCACGCTCAACCCCTGAATTGGCCCCTCTGGTGGCTCAGCTCAGGTGGTAGTGTTCTTGCTCTTAACCAAGTCATCCCGGGTTCACTTCCCGGGGCACAGAAAAATGTGTAGCTTTTCACATTAATGTCCTAGTTCATATAGCTGTGATTACTGAAAAGCAAACCCTCCTTCCTCTATTCACCTCCTCCTATTATTAATAGCTCTATTACTAACTACTTCTACTAAGTTGTTGGTATTCCCAGCTAATCTAACCTTCTAACAATAGCCCCTAATACCCACCTGCTACCTCATACCGCTCCAGGTAGATAAGCTTCAATAGCACGCTACGTTTCCCATTTACAAATACTGCAATAGAAAAACCCTTGAATGTTATAACCTCCGATATTTAAAATAAATTAGAATTTACTTAACATTTTGCGTGCGTATTTCTGTAGTCTTTTCAGAAAAATGAATTTATTGTTAGCAATTAAACAATTCATCGGGGACAGTTTTACTATCATCAGTTTACGTTCTTCGTCTCCTGTTTTTCCGTCCTTGTTCAACTCTCGTATTCGTTAAGCTTATAACATTCTTGATATAAAGTTAAAAATCCGAACTTTATATTTGGAGAATCAGTTTACAAACTTTAGTAGTTTACGGTTGAATACATTTCATTATATTAACAACTTTTAATTTATTTTTCTATCTATATTAAACTCATTAAACTTATAAGCTGTGTTCCTTGTGTTGCAAATGGTGTCTCTGGTATGACGTAATAGCGACGTAAACTTGAACATAAAACAAGGATATTTTTGATGACAATAATTCTTATATGATTATTCTCTAGTGGTGTAACAAAAACTGAGAATTCTTCATACGAATAAGATAGATCTAAATTTTCTTATTTCTTGATATTTATTAAATCCGGTTCAAAATCCATCCATGCACTCGCTCCAGGAATTTTTTTATTTTTTTTATTAAGCTTCCATAATACAACAAAATTTAAAAACTATTTTGTTTTGAAGTTAAGGTATTTCTTCATTTAAATACTTTCTACAGCTTGTATTTTCCTGAATAAAATTTCTAAGCGTATTATTTTTAATGTAGTTATAAAATAAAACCACTTAAAATTATTAATTTATGACATTTTAAAATTACTATATGAATGTACCATATTGTGTCATTATAGTATATTATGTCTCATGTATTATTGGTCTTTTATACATCATTCTAAGTTTGTGGTATTTAAAATTTAATCATGGAATTTTTTGAATGAAGGTTTTTCGGAAAGATTTGTCACATTGTGATTCCTCGCTCTCCTGAACAAGTGCTTGACTTCCAGTATTTTTAAAAATCGCTTTAGTGAATTTCCTGGATTTCATTAGTAAAGAATAAATCAATGATGACGAAGTGAATTCTGCGCTCCATCCTCGACAACAGCAGCGCTCTGCACATTCCAACCCACATCGCCAGCATCGTCTAAAATTCTCGTTAGGGACGGAATTCCAGATTCAGATCTCGTGTGATTCTACGCTGACCTGAAAGAGGAGGAAGAGACAGAAAGTTGGCACTCGCGAATCGGTCTGTCAGGTAATTTAAATTCACGTAGTATCTAAGCCAATGGGGTGAGGAACGGGAGGATGAGGAAGCCGTGCTAGCAATGGCGACAGCGGGGGAAGGAGTGTGAACGCATCGTTGCCTCAGGCGGCCGTGGAAACTGATTTTGTCGCCAATATCGACCGATCTTTCACGTCCGTGGACATACCGTATTGCGGTCACGGCGTTCCTCGGTTAATCAGCCGATGCTTTTGGTATAGGGAGGTATTCGTTATTCTCTTTTCTTTTCCCTTCTGTGCGTTCTATTTACCAATTTCGTGTTATGTTCTTCTGTAACTTCAGGAGGAGTTCATATTGTATTGCTTTCTGTCAGGAGATTTTTGTCTCTAAATTGAACATTTTACTCTAAATTGAAGCAACACAAATAAAATTTCAATTGGATATAATTTATATAAATTTACATGAACACACCAAATTTTTTTGATATTTTTCAATCATTATAATTAACGAAATGAATTTACATATTTTTGACATTGACGAAATAAATGTTATTTAGTCAAATTTATTAGAAATTGCATTCCAAAATTCTTATGAGAAAATCTCAAAGAACAAAAATATTTTTAGAATGTAAACCATATTTATTTGTTCTGCACATACGAATTTATAAAAAATCGTAATGAATTCAATGAAACCAAACATTTAAAGAATCAATCATGTACTTAAAAACCAATAGATATTTTGCGACCAAACCAGACTTAAAAATCACACATAGACATGTTACAATTTGAAAGTTAACCTGTATATATATATGAGAAGTAATTTTCCATTGCTGAATGTACATTCTTATCCTTCCGTTGTTGATGTAGCTACAATATTTTTATCCGGTGATATTTTACCACATTGAGAATTTTACAACAATAACAAAAGAGAGGCAATTCGAACACCTGTAATTAGAAGGTCGCAAAAATATTGTCGCATTTTTTATTCTTCAATAAGAGTATCGCTGACAAACTTAGCAATTTAATTAAAATATAAAATGTTTCAAGTTAGTTGAGAATAATATTTTTAATAATACTTCTTATTAAAGAGAGGGCAACGTTTTGTGTACTAACTTCGTCGAAGTCCTTGGGCGTCTTCGTCCCTTCCGGACCCTCCTCAACTCATGGACCCTTTGAGTCTTTGACCGAGCACCTTCCTGTTGGACGCCATTACCGGAGTAAATCCTTTCAGCCTAGTCTGGTTTCCGGAAATCATATTCAACATAACTCTGAAAACAGTTATTACGAGACGAAAATGTCATACTTATATCTTAAATTATGTTTTAAAACTTGGTTTTAATATTTAGATAGTATATTGTTAGACGTTAATTTATTTTTAAGAGGACATGAAAATAAATTAAATCCGTTCACGTTATAACATCGACAAAGGTAACACACCATTTTTGAGGTTACTCTATTGAAATAAGACACGTTTATAGGTCGTTGTTCAATGAGAAACATATATATGAATTGTATAGATATTTAATGACCTTCGTTGATGAAACAAAAATTCAAAAGTTCTTAGTAACATTATAACAGTTGCTATTTATCGCTACTTTGACGCGTAAGGAAAGATATGTTTTGTGGGACTGTAAATGATATATGTAGCGGAATAATGTTCTTCATTCCAACTGTCATGGTCAGATTATAAAGTTCACACAAGAGCTTCTGTTAAATACGGGTGAGACTTACAAGGGAACTTTCAACAAGCGCAAGTCAAAAGTGACCCTGATTTTCTTATATAGTGAAACAATTCGTTATTAGTATGTCGTTTCAAAATATTAGAGACGACGGTACTCCGGAAAACACTGAAAAAAAAATGGAGAACTTGGACAATTTTTGGCGTCTTCTTTCCGCTCACACTTCGGCCAATCATGAGGACACTTGGCAGTAGTGAAAGATCAGCGACTGATCTCGTAAGTTTCGCATTGCGTGCCGTGATATCACATTCTCCGATACTGAATACCATAAATATTTCAAAATACGAATATCTATCACTTTATAATTAAGAAATTGCACACATTTCACATATAATCGTATATTTTAATTTTCTGTTTTAGGTATTAATGTATAGAAACAAATTTTGTTTTTATAGTATTGTGGCATTTAATTCAAATAAAAAAAACATGAGGTAAGCAAAACGAAACACATTTTGTTAATTGTTCAGTTGTTTTATCAATTTTTTTCAGGTGTACAATGAATACGCATTTGTACGAGAAAATTCACTAGCAAACATATACTAGAAATCCATACAAACAAGCAAGAAATAATACTTAAAAACGGTTGAATTTCAGTGATACTGAAAATAATTTATTCCTCTTGTATCTGCCAAAATGAAAAAAAAAATCATTATGAATTGTGATACACCCTTCCACTTCCTCCTATATCTTACTTATGATCATTTTGAAAACGTAACGTTTGGTACTATCAATATTTAAATAATATATACATATAATTTTATATCTAACATTTTACTTGAATACTAAGATAGTGAAAGGAAACTTGTATATGAATAACGTACGTACCTGAGACCACATATTTTTAAAAAGTGCCCTCCAGTGTGCCATCGTCGCTAATATTTTGACAGGATACCCTAAAAGTCAATATGTTTTTGTGTTTAAATATCAGGACAACTTCTGACCTGCGTTTGTTAAAAGTTCCCTTGTCAAAGAACGTTGGACCATAAGAGAGCTCTGCAATTTGTTTCGATATCTCGCAAAACCTCTCAAATTATCTTTCTGGCATTTTAGTACCACTTTGGTATCAGGTAAATTCTTACAAAATATTCTTATATTAAGTTCATATACAGTGATTTTTACTTTTTAATTATACAGTTTGTGTAAGGAAAGTATTGTAATAGGACCAAAAAAATCGGGATCTCTTGCGATCTATAAGAATAGGCCCCATGAGAGTCTATTTTTAAATATTTGCGATGGTGTCCTATGTCATATGTGTTTATGATTGTGTGAAGAGGTTTGTCCGATAACTCAAGAACAAATTAATGAAATCAAACCCATATAGAAAATTATATTTGAATTCGTTGGAAGTAGAAGTCTACTTTTGAGCAACTCATTCCGAGTTAATTTATACACCGCGCTCCACTGCCGGTTTCATAAGAATCAAAATTTTGAGAAAATCAAGAGAAATTTTTTTATTCTCCATTAAATTGTGCATACACATTGCTAAACACCGTTTCCGTACCTCGCATCGTTTTTTAAATACATCGAAAAGTTTTTATGCAAAATGGGTTATTACTTTCCAGTTATACAGTATGTATAAGTATAGTAATCGGTCAAAAACATTTCAGAATATCTTGAGATCTACACGAATTGGCTCCAGGCTCTATTTTCAAATTTTTGCGATGTCCAATGTGAGTGTATGCGTGTGAAAAATTTTGTCTATCCAATAACTCCCGAACAAATTAATGAAACCAATTCTTGTAAGCGCCTAATTTAGATCAGTCCATAAGGCAAATGCAGAAAGTTCAGGGAGGAAGATAATTCCTGCAATACGTAATTGAAGGAACTGTAATGAAATTAGGCAGCAAACTCTTTATGGTGTGAGGATAAATATTTTTGTACATATTGATCTGTTTAATGTATATGTATCTTCCATACATATTCATGTTTTACTTTGTATGTATAAATTATTTCTAATTTATTTTATTGCTAAGTAGGGCGTTTACTACTATGAAGCCAGTGACCTATTTATACATGTAATTCCAATATTGACATTTAGACAGACAATATAAATTGTAGAATACTGTTTATTGATTTTCACTCCCTGTGTGAATTGATAATTACAAATATTAAGAACTTTTTGACATAATGATGAAATTCATGGATACTTGTACTGTTAATTTCTGGGTACTTATACGAAACTTTCAAGGTTTCTTAAACTTACCTCAAACTTTATTAGCAGCTTTATCTTAGAGGGGGAAAATATTATAATTGTGTTTTAATCCCTTTATGAGAATATAATTTCTATTGATCGAAGCACGATTTTCTGACAAATTTTAAGCTAATTTTGTTAAAGTCCAACAATTATTCGGTCTGAAACTAATTATAGGTACTTTCATGTACATTTGAGAGAAGATATCTTAAGTAAAACATATATTTCATGTACCAAAAACCCTTGCAAAAGTTAAAAATTGAACATTCTTCTCAACCAAATAGCAGAACCAGCGAGAATGAATTGTGGTAGCTCCAGAAATCTGAAAAAATGTTATCCGACATACATACAGAAAATGTTTACTTAAAGTAGAGTAAATTATATCAGCAAAACCTATTGAATGATTTAATTTTAATCGACCCTATATACAAAGTATTAACACGTCTTTACATAGTCATGAAGTACTGCAATAGATAGTGGAAATGGTTCACAAAATAAATACCAATAAAAACCAGCTTAATAAAGCTATGGAGAAAAAAGCATCACAATATATTACGTTGTTAAGGGAAGTCAATGTACGCCCAACGCACTGCAATCAGTGTTGGTCTATTGTGCTTCCCTTCCTTTAAATTTCTAAGGATCTTACTTCCTTTGCAAAGGTCGCAAGTCTTCTGATCGACACTTATAATTGCATGAATCCGTAGTTGAAGTATGTCCTTCCTGAGATTGCGAGTGCTTCACAGTCAACGAGAAGATGAAACATAGTTTCATCCGCTTTTCGGTATCTCCTACATAAGGAACTTGCCCCTCAGGTGGTGAAGGAAATAGCGTTCTTGCCCAACACCAAGTCATCTCGGGTGCAATTTCCAGAAAACTTTGTAGCTTTTCATATGAATGTCCCAGATCATATAGCTGTGACTACTGAAAAGCGAACCCTCATTCCTCTTTTCACCCCCTACAAGTATCTATAACTCTATTACTAACTACTCCTACTAACCCCTCCACCAACCCAGCTAAGCGGCCCACCTACTAACAATAGCCTACCACCCAACTCCTCCTCTTCTCGCTCCATGTAGATAAGCTTCAATAGCACATTTTCCATTTACAAATACTAAAATGTCAAAAAAACTGGCTGTTTAGTGGTGACGTCCTCTTAATCTACAGTGTCGTGTTATTAGTCCAACTGTTAAATGAAGTAAATCTCTACTCATGTTAAACAGTTCTAGTACACTGCTTCTTGTTACCTCTGTAATGAGTGCTTTAATGGTACTGGTATCGAAATTCAATACTCCTTATGTTTGCTTCCGATCTAGTCGCGAATTGACCCTTCAATATGAACACAGGACAATCTTAGACTGGGTTCAGGTCCTATAAATAAAATATTACTGGATCTTTCGTTCGCTAACTTATCGGCCTTTTCACGTCCATAGATACATTTGTGTTCTGACACCCACATCAGTTCTACTGGAATATGAGGTATTCCTACACCAATTTGGATTTGATCAAGGGCCTTTAAAGCTGCTTGACTATCACATAGTACATTGATTCTTCTACCTTATTAGTTCTTATCTATACTTTCCTTACCAGTTCCTTTCGTTGGTCAATATGGCAAATAGTTCCGCTTGAAAGACAGAGGAGTATTGTCCTAGGCTGACGAATAACCATATACCGCAGTCAAATACTCCCGTCCCAGTTCCCCAAGTAGTTATAAATTTATCCGTGAAGCATAACAATAGGTAATACACCGCTAAGTTGTAGAATGCAAGAGTGCAATCAATCAGTTCAAGAATAAAGTAGGAAAAGAACAGTGATGAAGAGAATAAAAAGAAAAAAATGGAAGAGAAAATAAGAGAAGGGATGAAGTAATGTCTTGTGTGGAGAAAGATTGGAAACAAGAGGAGTAGTGTGTGGTCTGGTGGTGTAGCACGTAATTCAATTATTATCCAGGGCTTAAGTTGAAGCCACAAGACGCGCCGACTGAGACTCCATCAACTCTAGAAGTGAAGGGAAGTGGAGAATTTCACAGGCAGAATGACCAAAGAAAAGAAAATACGAAAATCCATGGGAAGGAAAATGGAGAGTACCAAGAGTGGAGGTTGGGATAGTAATAGACAAGGTTGGAAAACACTATAAACACCAATAGGAAAAATATGTTATCTTCAATATATTTAATCACTAACTAAAAAATATACTTTTTACATCTTATAATAAAATACAGTTATTTTCAAATAAACCTAAAAGTTTGTGACGTTTTATTGTTAATAGTTTTAGAAAAAATTACGTTTGATTTTGGAAAAATTAATTCGTATTTTTTTACCAATAATAATGTAAGACTTACGACCATATAGGGCACCTCCTTACGAACATGTGATATTCGCCCATAATAAGGTCGTAAGTCTTAAATTATTTATTTATTTTGATTATATAATGGACGTTAATAGTACTGTTTTTTGGCAATATTATAATAATAAATTATAGTCATTTTAGAAACTTTTTAATTTTTCATGTATGAAATCTAGACTTTTATTATCTAGGCTTCTCCCAATACGATAATTGCGTTAAATAATTTACTAATGACTAAAATATAACTAATCAGGACGGAAGACGTTGTTTAGAATGAGACAGGAAAAGAAAAATCTGACTAAATCAATCAATCTGACTTTTCTTCAAGACCTATTTTAGGTAAAGAAATTTTCCATCGACGTTTAAAGCGAAATATTTTCTTTTTTATCTATCTGCCGCACTCCTTGAACGCAATGCTCAATAAGACAGGGTTTCAATCATTCACCAAAATTGGTCAGAAAATATCCAGACTTTGAGGTGACTCCAATGCAATTCGATCTAAAACTCGTTAATTTCAAATGTCTCAATGTTTCAGTTTCGTTACAAAAATAATAATTTCAAAATGGATATATTTGAACATAAATATATACATTATATGGCGGAACTTAGATTCCGTGCGCCTTATAGAAGCCCAAAAATGTGCTGTGGACTGTCTAAACTATACCTCAGTATTCACTCTCAACGAACTGAGACAGTAACTAAAAATATAAACATTACTAGATTACATTATTTGTCAGGTAACTAATATCAGTATTGACAAAGAAAATTAATAAGTGTATTAAATAAAAATTATATTCTGTCATGACTAAGTTTTTTTATTTGAATTCTCATCTCTTGTTATTCTGTGTGACTGTTTCGTTCACTGAACACACACTGAACGGAAAACTAACGGTGTCTCATTTATTACATCTTAAAATTTGCATTAAACTTAATGAAGATGTTTAAATTTATTTTTGTTTAATCTATTTTTAAAACAAACGGGTATAATTTTCTCTATACATCATCCTGCCTGTTTTTCCTCCATCACGAGGTCGTCATCGCTGCAACGACCACGCTTGTACTCCCAGTCATGTTAATTCACTTCGGGAAATCTAAGAAAAAAAAACATGGACGAAATCACACTGTGTTTATTAGTTTATTGTGTATTAGTTGTAGTAAATTACTTTCTTGTCATCAACGTGGTCATAGGTTGTTTGAGGCAGCTCTCTAGATAATAAATTATTTCTTTATTTATTGTCAGTCTTATTGACTTGATGTTGGTACAGAGCTTGTGCACAGTGTAGCCAACTCATTTACTTCGCCATCGTCTATAAGAGTCATGATATTTGTACTTCGTGTTATGTTGGTGAGACATTCGAATTTCCGAAAACTTAAATCTATTGCCAACCTCTGCAATCAATTCAACTCGCATGATCTTGTGGCGCTATTCTGTTCCTTCTGCATGAAGCATGTGGAACGAGTATTACCTTGTGTCTTAGTTTGTTGTTTTATTAACTAGTAAGTGAATAGTCGCTTTTGTGACTGCTGTTTACTATTTTGATGTAACTTGAATTCGTATAACTTGGCAATCCTGTTAGGCAGCCATATTGCATAATTTTCGGTCAAGTTACATGACTTTTTTACCTTTTTTTTTTCATCATAGACTCACACCCTTGAGAGCCACAAACGCTACGCTCTCAGCGCCACGATCTCCACTCGCAATTTTGTTTTGCGTGTCTTGTCTCCAATCAGAAATAAAATTCACTCTATTCCTCCCTCTTACTTTGTAAATGGGTAAAATTTCCAGCATATAATTCCCCGGTTTATTCGATTATTCATTAATTTCTTACTACGCAAAAAAGCTCTCATTTAGCTATTAGTAAGTAGGTCAGATTCCCTGAGTGCCACATAATTTTGCTTATTCACGATGCTCCGACTCGTCAACCCCTCCTCCAAAACCGTTTCTACAAATCCAGAAGTATTCGAGACCATAGCTCTTAGCTTATTTCTATGTAAAACTGCCCTCATAAATACTTATCTAGTGAATTCACGACCCCTTTACCAGAAGACTCTGGTGTCCAATAAAATTTTAAATGATTGAATAATCTAAAAGTAATTTATGGTGCAATCTTTGTTCGTAACCCTTGAAACTATTTCTTGGTGTTTTCCAGTGTATTAAGATACCAAGTCGATTTGTCAATAACCTGCTGTAGAGAAAAAGGATTTGAAGCTTGTTTTCAGAAAATGGAAGTTTTAGTGAAAAGGAAATTTTCTGTTTCGACAAATAAGTATGCACAGTGCATTCTGAAGTTACGAGCTGGTTCGTAATTTTGTTATACGTCCTAGAACAATATTGTGATACTTCGAAATTAGGGTTTCATTGACCTCGTGCAATAAAATTTTATGTGAGCTCAAATCTGTTTTTTTTTCTATTCGTATTAGTGGTATAAGTGAACGTGATAGTCAACAATAACAGTTCAAGAAATATAATTATAGCCTAAATTATGCTTTTATTTTAAAATTTACTGTGTAGGTTACTTATATTGTATATACGTCTGTTAGTAGAACAACTAAATAATAATAACACGACCCCTTTGTACAGACACTGTATTCAATATTTTACAATATTACATTACACAATTTTACAACCTCATTACTTATCATCTTCAGGTGTATAGCACATTAAAAACAAAATATTTTGCGGTGGTAACTGGCCCGTAATTTTGTTGTTTGATTTCCTTGAATTTCCTAGTAAATCTTACCTAATGACGTATTCAAATATACGATTTGTAGTAATACTAAATTTTTGAATTTATCTTTTCGTTTGGACATACAAAATAGTGTTTAAACGAACCATTGAAAACAGGAATGCATTTAACAAAAATACTACATTACTTTAAACGCAGTTCCACACATGACTCGTACGACACGTCCCAAAGCCTATTAACATAGAAATTCAAGGTAAATGTACAATTTCAAATACCATGATGTTAAACCTTCCATAGTTAAATGCTTTTTCTGTTAAGCATGAAACTCGATCGTTCGAACACAAATTCATTAATCGAGTCATTCGTGTAAAATTGCCTTCCTCTCCTAAAACTCAATTGAATCGTAGTTGCCTTCACAAGACACACCACCTGTTGTCTGTCCAAGTACACTTGCAAACAGACTTTTTTGTGTCCTCTTGATTAATTTGTCTTCGTCAATGTACGTTTTTTCTTATATACACCTTAATGACCTATTAATCACCTGCATCGTTTAGTAGAGGAAGGGAGAACACGAACAACCAAAATATACCTTCGTCAACACATTTACTCCTCTTCAACGGAAAAATATCCAAAATAAGCAAATACTAAAATGATACAGGAAAAAAAATTAAATAACTTCCTTTATCACGCATGGTTGGATGATATTAAAGTTAGCGTATTTTTGTATAGAAAAGGGAATATTCAATGAAAGTAATGAAATCAACAGAAAATCAAACAAACAACGTTACAAATTTAAAATAAATTCAAAAATTACTAAATTTAATTATAGAAAGGTCGTACAGAGTGTGGGGTTACTAATTTAATTTAGTGGTCATTTTTATGTGTATACGTATTTATTGTACAATACTTTAATATTTTACTACTTAAGATGTCCATCTCTCCAAACAAGAGTACTGAAACCATAAAGTTGGATGGGTCAATTAAAATACATATCTGTCGTAGTAGGTTATTCCAAAATTATTTTTTCGATACACGTTTAACCCAGTACTAATGACACATTCTCCAAAAATTTAATCACCATATCGAGATCTAGAGGTTCATTTTTTAGATATAATAATATGTTTTAATTTTTTTTTCCTTTTACTTGGTCACTGATTTCTGATGTAATATTAATGCGATTTTGGTTTTTCAAAATTTCATCAAATACTTACAGAGTTTTAATTAAATCTCTAAAGTCTGTTAAGATGTTTAAAACAGACTTTAAAAATTCACAATTAGATCACAAATTGTATGCACGAGTAACCTTTGATATTAGTTTTAACTTTCAAGATGTGTTGCGGGAGTTGCCTACAAGAAAACTACCGCATTTTCTTTCATTACTAACTGTAAGTCTCTCAAACATGTCTCGTCATTATTTACGAGAAAAAACGGGTAAAAAGTTTAGTCTGGCTGAAAATGAGTATGGTTATACTCTTGCAAAATTTTCGAACAATTATTGTGATACTTTTGCATACCTAATTATGGGTTAAAATCGGAAATGAAAAATAAATATTTGATGCTTAGACATAACATAAGATGTAATAATAATATTTATAGATTTAACTCTTAAGTTGCTTTATAAACTTGTTTACGCAGGTTAAACCGCGTCTCAGTACACAGAACTATCAATGTTTCGGCCGTCCTGCTGTGACCTCCTTCGAGGCTATGTTGGAGTCGTAAGTCCGTACTCTGCGAGGTAGTAATGGTCTCGCGTTTGTCTTAAGTTGCATGTCATTGTCTTAACTGCCATGTTTATTATGGTCTGTCTTTGACGTTTCTTTTTTTCCTTCACTGAACATGCGCTCTAATGAAATAAAAAATTTATTTCAAAAAATATTATTTCAGGTTTTGTTTCACCTAATTCCAGCATCCACCTATCCTTCACATGGTATACATCACCTGTGGTAACTGGCATGGTCTTCAGGAATTTTGGAGTGGGGGCTAAGTTCTCGATTTTTACGGGGACCAAATAAACTTTCTCCTCCTTTCTAACTTCCATAATACACCAACTTTATTGACTTACACTTTCGCCAACTTTATTGATAAATTCTATCATTAGAGTAAACACATAAGGTTTTCGAGAGCTCCAGGCCAGCGCGCTCCAGCGGAGCCCGAAATATTTGTAGCTATCACTTCTAAGTCTCATTTCATATAGCTGTGATGACGAAACGTCTATCCTCTGCGGCTCACCGCCGCAGTAGTCATACTCGTATACGGCAATTTAGATTCCATCAGAATTGATGGGATGGTCCCTCGCTTGCTTCCGGAGAGTACATTAGTTTGTTGACCTCCAAATGATCACACCCAGTTTGTACTGCTATTTTTTTAATAAATTTATTATTATTATTACCTAGACACTGTTCCTCCAAAAATTATTTACGTGTCTAGTGAGTAAACTCACGTAGAAATGTGGACCTTATTAGCACTCGTCATTGTGGTCCTCAGTTGGCCGAAACGAGAATACACACAAAAATGGTGTAAAACTTCCTAGTAATGTAAAATTCTGTAACAAATTCCATACCTCAATGTGGCAACTCTTGATATTAAACCTCGAGTAACCAGACGAACCGAAACTTGTGGAATAATTACTGTCGGATTTAAAGTATGGTTCTCTGAGTTTAGAGGTCTGCTGAAACCAAACCGCAAGGTTTACAGAAATTCGAGTTATATCTTAATTTTCCCTGCTGTATTTTGCATTTATTGATATATAAATATATTGTTTGTAATTATTTTATATTATTTTTTCACGAGTAAAGAACAAACAAGTGTAGATTTTTTCACGTTTCATGGTTTTTGTAAAAACGACTACTCCGATTATTACCAAATTTTAATATGTGATAAGTAATATAATAAAAATAATTACTAAAAAATATTTATACATCAACAAACGCAAATGAAAAAAGGAAAATTAAGATGTAACTGTGAGATCTGTAAGTTTTGGTTTCAGCTGACCTCTGAACTCAACGGACTATACTTGTGAATTCGACAGTAGTAAGGTGAACTACAGTGAAATGTTTTTCATAGAAAGGACAAAATAAAAGCTACATAACACAATAATAAAAGACACCACGACTGCAGATTAGGGTAAAACTCGTATTTACTGATCGGTAGAATATGGCGATTGAGATTGCACATTTTTTGAACTCTCATCAATTTTATTATTTAAAAATTATGTTGTTTTTTTCTAAGATTAAGGTGTCAGGGTAATTTATTTCGTTACTTCACAGTTCTCAACTGCGTTGTTCCATAACGAAATCCCCTTCAAAATAAATAAATCAGAAATCAGGAAAAACACGAGTTTTATTCTTATTAAATGTGAGCAAAAACTAAGTGCTCGTAGAAAGCAAAATAAAATTATAACATGAAAAAATATTTTGGTGCTAACAACAGCAGGGCACGTCAAATCGTCTGCAATTCCTGAAAATACAGTGTCTTTGCAGTAGCCTGCAGCACTCACGAATTTGAGTCGTAGAAAATCTTCAAGTTTCACTTCACAATGTTCAATCACCCTATGTTTATATGCTGCAGTAACGACACTTTGTCGGTTGACTGATCTGAGCTCGGGTAGCTAGGGAAAAACGTCTAGGTTATCCGTGAGCTGGTCGTCGATAAACGTTTGACGCAGAGGTCAGCGTTTCACAGAGGTCTTCTCCGTAGGAGCTCTCTAGTCAGAATGAATTCTAGCTGTGATCAACAAAATAATTTCACCTCGGTAACCTTCTGATTCGTCGAGAGAATCCTTTGTCGCTGTTCTGTAACCTTCCTAACAGCGTTCGTATTTCTTGTCTAGGAACGCGTATACATCTGTCGTTTTTCGGAGGAAACAAACGTTCGTTTGTCTTGCGTTCGATATCTTTGAACAAAGAATGTCTTCCGTGTGATTACATGTAATATCTATGCAAGTGAGTAATAACATGCATGGAGTGATAATATGTAGCAGTTCTGAGTGATAATATGCTGCTACAAAGGGGACTCAGAACCTGTAATGATAATATTACAAAGAGAAACATATCATGAAATTCTTGGAACATGTTCGTTTTAAGTTCTCCATTTTGTCTGCAAGTTAATAACCAATAAATATTTGTGTTCGACCAAATTAAGCAGACCACAATTTGGTACTGAAGTTTTATGTATAGAAGAAAACTTTTATAAAATATATATTTGAGATATTGTACATAAAAGGCATCAAATGTGCTCTAAATTTATGGACTGACACTTCTCACCTGCCAAAAAAGTATTACGTTATTATTTAATTTTTCTCATTTGCATCTGGAACTAAGTTTATGCCTTTTGTGATTATTAATTGTAAATCTCCGCCTCTAAGTTTCTTGGTAGTTTAGTTTAGATACTTTGTACTTATCACTTTAATACGACTTTAGCATCAGCTCAGATGATGACGGTACAAAAATTAGTACCGAAACGTCGTATTTACGTATAATAATGTTTTTAATGTTTAATATTTTGATTTGTTCCGTGTGTTTTTAAAGTTTCATATCTACTTGTGTCATGTGTTAATAAAAATATTGTGGTCTTCTTAATTCTGTCGACCCAAGTATTTATTCGTGTTAAGTCAGTCTTACATCCAACATGTTGGAACTTTCTCAGGTTCATTTAATAAGGCAACGTCCGGAATGGCGATGTGGATTGGTTGGTCAAAGTACACAGTCAAATAATTGTAGTACGAACGATGTGACGTACACCTTTCTCTCTTCCCTCTTCGAAAGCATTTGCTCGCATTCTCTACACTTCTTCCATTCCTCCCCCCTCTTTTTCTCTCTTCCCTCTCACTTCCACCACTGCCATTTGAACGCAATTAAACCTCTAAACGTAATTTTCCCTCTGCATTATATCCAGGCCACGCCAATTACTCGGCGTTCTCGTTAAACTGAGCACCTAATGAAAAAAAAATCTCTTACCCTTGCTTCTATACTTACCCCATTTGTTGGTCCGCTCTTTCCATCTAATTCTTCACATACCTATTCTTTCTGTGAGTTAGCTCTGCGCCTTTTCATTCATCCCCTTTCTTTCCACTGAAAATTATCTCATAACACCTGCTCGACCCTCTTCCATTAGGCGTAGCACTCTTGTACGAATGAGCATTGTCGAGACAAAATGGCCGTACTTTTGGTCCTCCCTTCCGGATACGTTTTGTAATTAAGACGCAAAATGGAAAGTTTGAAAATCCTCGCTAACTTTCAGTGGTGAAGGGTAGAGACGATTAAAAGAGTTGTACAAGTGATTTTATGTTGGTTTACAAGTAAATGACGGTTTCTAATTGTGTTTTTTTTACCAAATAGATATGATATATCCGGTACTGAGTTAGATGACAAATCACTTAATTAATTACTAGTCTTCGATGGATGTATAAAATTTTATTGTCTATGGACTATACATATTAGCTGTTTATTGAAAAACTGTTTCTTTTAACAAAATTATAATTTCTTTATGTTTGTGCTAACTTTTGTGTTTATATTGTTACAGTGTTACAATTATTGTTTCTGGAATACTACATTTTAACATTTTCATTAGTATAATCTTTATCTACCAAAATCTTCGCATGAACATTTACATTCTTTCTAAAATAGTCGTGGTTTGTAACATCGTAAAGGACAAATCAGTGGGATACACTTCGTCGACTAAGATCCGTATGGTTATGTGTCTTTTAATTATAGTCCAAGAACTATGACGAAAGACTCATAGATTGCCTTCGCCACCTGGAGTCCTGGAGATTGGCGGAGATCCATTAATTGCCTCTGTCCTCCAGAACATCCTATGTGAGGCATGTAACTACATTCTCTCCGTGGTCCACATCGCATGCACAAGTGATTTGAAATGTAAATGCGTGTATGAAATACGTGTCTCTGCAAGAACGCGCGGAACACCCAAGTCCGTACAATGCCATCTAACGTACTTGGAAAATATTTCCTGCCAATCATTACTAAGTCTTCAAAGTTATCGAGATACAACCTGATACTACTAGAAGTTCGAATTATTGAAACATGAACTTCTGAGTTCACGGGAAACAAATTCAGACAAAAGTGAACTAATCATTTTGAGTATGTACTTATAACAAATGTTTGCGATCTGAAAGTTTGAAGGCCAAGAAGCAAATAAATTAGGTAATGGGACTACTCTTCGGTGATCCCTCTACTTGGTAATTAGGAATCATAAAGAGGGAACACCAACGGTTCTAACAATTTTAATAATATAAATTTTGTTCCTCTTCTCTATGCTCATTATGTTGGCAACATACTTTGCAGTATTCCACCTGCTAGAACCTCTGCAGCATAAAATGACTTCACGTGGAACTCTGTTATAAGTTCTGTGTTGGTAGACTGCACGAGAATTCCGCCACGAAAGAATACTTTAAAGTTGTTAATTGATTGTTCAGTGTGTGGTAGTACATAATTCTCTTAAATATTTTTTTAATTTTAAGGGATACTCAATTCTGACAGTATGATAACTCTCACTAATATATTATAGAAATTACTTGAGTATGCGTAAGAATATTAAAATTTGATTTTGCATCAAGTTAGTTATATTCGAGAAGCCCATCAACGATAGTGAGCGTTTACTTAGAATGCATCTCTTATTTCTTAATCGACCATCACCTTTTTTGCAAGAAATTTTAATTTATCTCATATGATGGCATTTTTTCTGAAATTATATATTTCATTTAGGGTTTAATATTTTTAACATTTAATCATTGTACATTATACGTAATTTGTTCTTTGTTACATTTATTAAAATCAATACGAGTGAATACGTAACGTTTTATGATAGTAAATTTTGTTGTTCTGTTAGTAAATTGAATCATGATCATTCAAATATACTCGTTGAAAGATAAAAAGCTTAGCACATAATATACACTACGAAATTTCATTAATAAAAAAATCTGAAATATCTTCACCTAGCATTATTGTTTTAGAAGTAACGTACAAAAAGAAATATTTGGAAGAAACAGTCGGTTTAAAGAGTTTCTACACTAGAATTATAACGGTAAAATTCAGAAAAAAAATCTTCTTTGTGATCGAAGAGAATCAATGTAAACTGGACACGAATGTGAAATTGTGATAAGCATAATGTACATACATGAAATTCCCCGACATGTTACAAGAACACGTGCGCCCCATGGCGACAAGCTGTCTGATGCACTATCAGATTACTTGATAGATGACGTCATTGAAACATCGTAACACAAGACGAACGCATGATGAAGCAACTGGAGTGGTGCTGAGATTGATTACATCACAATTACAGCTAAAACCATGCGGTAATTGGTCAACTAAGATACAACATCTTGTATTAATTGTACGCTATTCCGCGGAATGAACGCATCTCATTTATACTATTGCATGACAAGGATGTTTTTGTACCTCTTCTGGTTGCGACAAGAGTGACATGGGAAAACTATATTTGCTGCTTTATATATTGCAAAGAGTTCTTGAAAATAAACATTCTTTTCTTTGAGATAATATTTTGGAAATAAATTATGTTTCTTATTCTGTATTATTTACTATAGATTTCTAAAAATTCAAACTAGGAAACAACTTCAATCAAAAAAAGTTTTAAATCGAATCATTTGTTCTGATGTATTTGATTGGTTATTATCCCTCGTACAAAACTTAAAATAGATAGTTTATATTATAATAAATTTCATACATTTTTGGGAGAAATCAACGCCCGAAAACTTTCTTAATTTTCGTGGAATAAATAACATGAAATAAAAATGTCTTTATTTAGTGGCGATTCTCAGACCATAGGATCTGCTCTACCGCCTGACCACGTAAGAAAACAATACAATTTTTACAGAAGTAGAGAATTAAGGGAGTAACGTTTACATTTAAGTATGGAAGCGAAGCAAGGGACCATCCCGGGAAACCTTAAGCGATTGAGGAAAAAACCCAGCAAAACCCTGTCCGTCGCAATTGTCACTTGGCTGTTGACGTTGCAAACACTCCTCCACGAGTAGGTACTCTGAAGTTGTGAGTTAATATATGCATCCGACGCGTAGGTACGCGAAAACCGGGTTTAAGAGCTACCAGCATTGGAGCCACCTGTGGTCACTCATCCCCTGAAGGGATATGTGACCCAGGTTCACCGGATCAGGTCAGATGGAGGTTGCGCACGGACTTGGGAGTCGAGACGAGTGGTGCAGTGGATAGCACACCTACGGCCAGAGCAGGACGTCCCGGGTTCGAGTCCGGGTCCCCGTCGCAATTTTCGCCTGGTTGTTGACGTTGTAAATTGAATTATGTTGCAACCACATGGATAGATGTCGCTTATATGAAGAGAATGAAGATATTTAATTTGAGTTGGTAACTTGTTCCATGCTCTGATGGACTGTACTGTAAATGATTTACTGAAAAGGGTTGTGTTATCTTTTGGGATCGTGAGAAGGAATGAGTCTCGCGCGCGTTTTAATTTCAAAAACTGGAAACGTTCAGTTAAATTTTTTAATGGTCGTTTTTGAGGATTTTGATTGTCTTGAGAAGAAGTAACATATGTAACGAGCATGTTTTCTCAAGTGTAAGGATATCGGATTTTTTATAGAATTTTGAAACATGATCATACTTCCTTAAGTAGAAAATAAAACGAATGCATGCATTTTGTGCTATTTCTAATTTTCCGGTTACATCTGTGAGCAAGACGTCACAGTAGTCAAAATGAGGCAAGACTAGGGATTAGATAGGGGTTTCTCGTATAGGAATTGGTAAAGTATCTCGTAAACGTTTCATTGAATGAATCGAAGGGTACACGTTTCGACATATTTTATCAATTTAGTTTTGCCAGCTAAGTGAGCTGTCAATATAGATGCTTAAATTTTTTGCACCGTTACACCACGTTATTGGTGGTTGGACCACTTGTCAGGTAATTGTGCGTTTGTAATTTTTTTGATAGATTGCTTTGAACAATGAGAATACAATGTGTTTTAGAGGGATTTAAGAGAAGACCTAACGATGTAGCCCACTTGTGTAGCGATTCCAGATCTGTCTTTATGCGTTCAGTGACTGATCTTATGTTAGCTGGTGTGTCGCTTTTATATATTTGCAAATCATCAGCATATATTTGAAATCTACTGTACCTAAGAGAATTGTCGACATCCTTCATTTACAACAGAAAAATTAGAGGACCGAAAGCGCTTCCTTGTGCTTAACCTCTTTTTGCCTGGAGGACTACCGATTTTTCATTATTAGTTACGACTATTTGTTTAAGGTTACTGAAATATTCCGAGAATAAATTTCGGAAGCGAGTCGGCATTGCAAATCCCAGCGATCTTAATTTTGCTAGAAGAATATCATGATCGACCGAATCGAAGGCTTTTCTAAAGTCTATTAGAATTAAAACAGTAATTTTTCCGGAATCAGTTGCATTACAAACATATTCGATAACTCTTAAAAGACCTGTCCCAGTGCTTTTGCCTGTTCAAAAATCCATTTGAAATTCATTCATTATATTATTAGATAAAAGAAAACTTTCTATTTGCTTGCGGGCAATTTTTTCTAGTACCTTCGAGAGAGCGGATAAAATGCTAATTGGGCGATATTCTTTCGGATGCTTAGTTTGTGTTGTTTTAGGGATAGGATATACAAAAGCAGTTTTCCATGCCGAGGGGAAAGCATCACTACAGAGAGAGTTATTAATAATCTCTGTTACTGCCGGAAGAGCAAAGTCACGACATATTTTTATTATTTTTGCACTTAGGTTATCAGATCCCGTGGCGTTATATTTGATACTTATTATTAATTTCAGAACATCAGGTAGATTAACAGAGGATAAATAAAAAGAATCCATTATGGTACGTCTTGATTATTTAGAACTGTTTCTTTTAACGAGCTATCAATACACGGTGCTTGGTTCACAAAATGATCATTTAATTTATCTAAATGTATATATCATACCGAACTTTCATTTTTCCTAATCCAATGCTTTTTACAGTTCTCCAAAGCGATCTACTGTCTCATTTTGCACCGAATATGTTGTGATAATATTTAATTTTTTAATTCTTCAATTTCTGAGTGACTTTATTTCTAAGGAATTTATAATTTTTTCGGTCCGGTTCTGTTTTATTATGGCGGGCAATGGACTAAGCAATATTTCTCTGTTTCATTAAATTCCGGATTTCAGTCGTAATCCAAGGAGCTGGGGGACGTGTTACACGTGATTTCTCTAACGGTATATGACGATTTACATGGGTATTTATTAATTCTGTAAAAACTGAGACTTTTTCGTGATGGGAAGTTTCTTGATATACACGATGCCATGGAAGGCGAAGACCTTCAAGAGAAAAAAAGCATTTTTATCCACGTTCTTATAATCTCCATACTGAATTATTTTAGGATTGTTCTTTTTACATTTAAGACTGTGCGAAAGGTAAATAAGATCGTGTTTCGAAACTCCTGGAACAGGAAAGTGTCCGTGAAAACGTCTTTTTTTCTGGATTCTACACAGAAATATGATCAATACATGTCTGAGATTTTTTGTGTGATGAGTGGGGTCAAGAGGTAGAATTTCTAAATTCTTACTAAGAAAGAAATGAGTGAAAGCGATTGTGTGATTTGTAGTCATATGAGCGAGCTTGCAGTTAAAATCACCCATAACTATTATGGATTCAAATTTAGTTACACAAGATGAGAATAATTGATCTAAATCACATACGCATTTAGGAGGATTGTATATAACTACTAAAAGACATTTCTTGTTCAGTAATTCATCTTCAACAAATAAGTGTTCTGCAATACAATTTCGATTGTCTTCAGAAGTGAAAATTATTTTATATTTTAAGTCATCACGGAGATATACGCCAACTCCATCACCGCCTATTCTACTTCTATCAGCGCGCAGAAAGCGATAACCAGGAACATCAACTAAATTCAAGTTTAGGGTATTTTTCAGCCAAGTTTCGCTAGCGAGTAACACGTGGAATTTCCATTATTTCACCAAGATGGCACAAAAGGGATTGGGTATTTACGTGAGCCACAAATGGAGAATGATGAAAAGAGTTCTGGAGACTATTATGTAGAGCACTTAAAGCGAACAGGTTTGTTTCTTGAGGATAGGGGGTATTCCCAGAAGGTGCGAAGGATAGCATGAGGAAAAAACGTTCAACTTGCGGTGCTTGTAAGAAATAACCTTCAAAATCTAAAATCTTTCAATTGCAACATGATAAGCACAGCAAAGAAAATGTAGAAAAACATGCATGATAGGAAAACGACGGATAAATTAAGTTTTAGAGTACTGATAAAGAGAGAAAAGGGAAATGAGAAACTGAAAATCGAAAAAAATGATAGTTAAAAATATATGATAAAAACAAGTAGAATAAATGAAGGGATAATATAAGTAAAGGGAAATAGAATGAAGTATGTCTAAGGAAAGAAAGAGGGGCAAATGCAAGGAAAATAGAAAAGATTTGGAGGTCTAAGTGAGGGAAGGAATGTGTAGTTGGGCGCTCCATAATTAATCCATTCATAACTTTTCAAAAATTGTGGAAACATTTTATTGTATGAAGGACTGCTTCAGAATATTGGTTCTTCCTTCTTTGTAGATGAATGAAAGTTCTGTCAACAAAGAGTGACAATTTATATATAGAATATTCATATTTGTGTGTTATAATTTGCCTTACAGTAACTTCGGATTTTTCTAAAATGTTAGTCTCATTGAAATGCTTTACTTTCCATTGTTTTGTGTGTCCTCGAGACCTTGAAAGTATCGAGAATTCATAATTTGCGAGCGAAAATTTTCAGTTTTCTGCTACCGAGGGGAGAAGTAATCCGGAATTTAAAAGTTCATTTCAGACAATTTCGACTTATAATAGAAAAATATCGGTCTTCAGTTGGTAATTTCTTTCATTTTGTAAAGTTAGAGAAGAAACTATCAAAACATTACGCATATTTAACTTGCAAACAGGTCAAAAAAGAGACTTCATTGAAGAATATTATATCATTTATAATATTTATTATAAAAGAACGTTGTGCTCGTGTGTCAGTATCAATAAATTATATATTCTCTATGGAACAATGTTAAGTGCAAAGTAGAGAACAAACCCAACGCTGTTATTAGTTCGTATACGTTTCCAGAGAATGCGCTAGTTGGCTTTGAACTTCTAACACTCCGCTGACAAAGAGTGGAAAAGCGTGGAATGTTGCAAACCTGAAAGCTTCTTATAGGAAATATTCAATGGACATTTTAATGTTTTTGTATCGTTAATATTAATCAGTCTCTGTGAGTGATCTTTGAATATTCAAAACATTTGTCTTTGATGAAAATAAGTTGGAATAATGAAAGATATGATAAAGGAGTTAAAAATCGTAAACATGCAATGAATATTTGGGAAAGGCAGTATGAAAAATACTTTTTGCTTACTTTTTCAATAAATAAATAATTTAAGGCTTACGACCACATTATGGACGAATAACATTAATTTTAATGATCGGGATATTCTTTGCCATATTAATTATAATTAATATATAATTTCGCGTATAGGTCTTGAATTAAACTCAATTTTACTTGCCAACGTTTCGACACCTATCGTGTCTTCATCAGGGCTATATATTTAACAAAGAAACAAAGAAACATTTACACTTAATATACACATCCGTGTATATACAATCTAATTCTAACAATCATATATACATACCTTATAATACTCCATACATTTTACACCGAAACACTAGATTACCATCACACCAGCCACTCATCACCACTAATATTTAAACATACTCAGCCAACTACATCTGGGCAACTAACGCCCAACTGTTACAATTCAAATAACCCACACAGTCATACCAACTTACACCAATCATATCAAAAATATACATTCAAACAAAACACACATCAAAATTACATAATAAAAAACAAATATCCATCATTAAATTATAACTAAATAATATACCAAAATGTTTTTTTAACAAAGGTATCCCAATACATTTTACAGATTAGTGTACAACTTGTTAGTTATTCTGATATAACTATTACAAAAAACAACAACAACTAACAAACCAAACGAACATATTTTCTGCTAAGTATAATTAATAATTAAGTTAGTGTATATTATTTAGTTATAATTATTTAGATGATTGTTAGAATTAGATTGTATATGGACGGATGTGTATATTAAGTGTAAATGTTTCTTTGTTTGTTTGTTAAATATATAGCCCTGATGAAGACACGATAGTTGTCGAAACGTTAGCAAGTAATAATTGAGTTTAATTCAAGACCTATACGCAAAAGTATAAAAATATATATCAAATTTGAGGTCGGAAAATGGAACATAATTAAAATTAATTAGTCCTTGAGTTTACGCAAACTTTATTTGAATTATGCCAACGTTTCAATATGAACAATTACGTGTTTGTTTAGTTGATTCTGTACAATTGCAATTGTTAGATTATCTTATATGTCATGTAATATTTTGTAGCCCTGAAGAAGATAACGTTCGTTATCGAAACGTTGGCATAGTTCAAATAAAGTTTGTCTGAACGCAAGAACTAATTAATTAACATTAATTTTATACTTTGAAGAACTCAACGTTTCAAGTTTAGGTTTAAGTCGTCGTGAGGTGGAACAAATAAACAGAAAAACATAACAATATTACGTAATATGATATTAACGTACTATGAACTCAAATCATGTTTACAAAGAAGCATAAATCGCACAAACATGTTATAATATAATATATTGTAAAATCCAATAGATTTTTTGGGTCAGTACGTAAATTCAAACTTCTGCCCGTATTATTTATAAATATCATTTCTTATATGCGGCGTTTGTATTTATTAGCTTCTTTGTCCAATACTAATGAATGATAAATTAAAAGACGTTTGTGTGTTGCTCATTGCTTTATTGTTAGAAAGCTTTTTCGGCGGCATAGCAGCCATCGTCAGTAACGTACACTGAAAAATATATATGTACATGAAAATGACAATAATAAAAACATTACATGAAAGTACACAATAATTGAGTAAAATAGTATCGAAAGAAGTGTAATTTGTTTTTGTTGAAATAAAGAAAAGAAAAGACCAATGAAAAGTGAATAAAAGAAAACAAATACATAGTGGGCAAACCGACAAAATTACATACCTTATTATTGAGGAAAAGTTTTGGCAAGTGCGCAGCTATGCAGCCGAAAAAGCTTTCTAACAATAAAACAATGAGCAACATACAAACGTCTTTTAATTTATCGTTCTTTGATAATGTTGCTAACGCTCCACAATTACCAAGCCAATACTAACGTGTTATCCCAATATAATTGTATGTTTCTGTTCTACTGACATTGTGATGACTCTCACAATAATTTAGTCGCCACTCATTTTTTTCTATTTCTCGAGAAGAGTACATGGTAAGCGATAAATAAGAAATTCTGCACTGAACATCTTTAATGTTCGTAATACATTGAAGAGTACTAAAGCCCCACAAAAAACGTAATACATTGACGTGAAATAAATCAGTTTCGATTGTTCTTTATTTTTGGGAAATCAAAATATTCTGAAACTGTGCTCTACAGAAAAGTTTACGTCATCTTGTGCTAGTAATGTATTTAAGATGTGCTGTTCATAATATTTATTGTGATAATTTCTTAAATTCATAACGTTAAATGTTGTGACTAGTTCGTATTAAGAGCATCAAATATGTTGAAAATTTTTGGATTAAAAAACGGACATGTGTAGTACAATTAACGCCTTCGTTAGTACATTTTCAATCACTTTGGGATCATGAGTTTTAAACGCGTACTCGTGCTGCAGAACCAAACAAATATAGTACTCTCCTTACTCTCAATAACTCAAGAGTAGTGAATTCAAACAGACAGCATCCCAACACACGTATACTAATTAATTTTGTTGCATAAATTAGAATTTCATTTTAACTCTTCGCGGACACCACGCGGGAAGGTCGAGAAAGTGGACGCGTACGTTCGCAACGCTGTCAAAGGCCTTAACGAGAGTCATTATGTAGAAGACCTCGCTCTCCAGGGGTGAACAGAATTGTAAGTAGTTCCTGCGACTAGTTTTGTAGTGAAATGCTCCAAATCTACTTTCGTGGGATTACACGTTGTTTGCTCCACGCGTTCTCTGTGGCGTAATTAAAGCTTCGTTAGCGGCGAGCTGTCCACGGGAAATTTTTTTTCAGATTCAATGTCCATGACACAGATGCTTTATTTACAACTGCAACTGTTTCCTCATTCCTTTGTCATTTTTTTACATTCACGCCTGTCAACGCAGAGATGGTCCTACAGGAGCGGATGATGTGGTGGCAACCCTGTGGGTTCCTGGCGAAACCAATGTAACCTACTCCATTCCTCAATAACCCGAGTTGAATTGTGTACAAATGTTGGAGCTTGTTCATGGTTCACTCCTTTGTGTGCCGTAAATTTCCCCATTTCCGTAGAAACACCCAAATATGAGAATGCTTTCGGACGAAATTCACAATGAATTTTTTCTAAATAAAGTTGACTTGGCAATTAAAACCCGATGTTAAATATGGTCCACCTTTCAGGAAACATACTATTGTATACACCCACACTTAGTATACACCCACTGGAACACACTATTGTAAGTTTCTTTTTCTGGTCAATACCAGAATTGGTTCCGGTATACGTTCATATTTGGGTTATAATCAAGGCTACTAGTCTTCATATTTCGTTAATGTTAACTAGTATTTTTTTATTCTTTAAGATATGTTTAGTCTTTCTACCGAACGGAAAATTTCATTTTAACAGAATTTACAGAAAAAAAGAATTTAAAGTCAGGTAAGTATTAATTGCCTACGGTTCCTTCAAAAAATCAATGAAAAATACTTATCTATATTTTCTTCGTTTTTTGTGTGTACACACAATTACTTGTGTACATTAAACTTAATGTAATTATACACGTGAAGCAAATTTGTGCGCTGAAGTGGTCTCGGTTGCCGGGTGTCTACCGAGTCATAAATGGAAGAATCGACATTCTGACCACAACACTGCAGTCGCTGTGAGGGCAAATGCTAAATATTCTAAATATAATACCTTAGAGAGCTCTTATAAATTTAGAAGAGGGTGTTTAGCATTCAATCTTCAATGTCACACATTATAACATATTTCATTATTTTATAAATTGAGCTCAACCTGTTGTGCTGACAGCATACATGTAAATTTTCATATAATTATCTGGGAGAGATTATTTCAAAATTCTAAATTGTTTTTCATCAATACCCATTCAGTTTACTATGAAAGTTATATCACATAATTACACACTTATAAGAAATCTTATAAGTTAGTTAATTTACTGTAAAATTGTATCTAGCTTATTATAGAAAATGTTGCTGTGTATAATCTTAAAGGTTTTCGAGCCAGACAACCGAGAATCGCATATCAGTGCTTCAAGTTTA